>JAVQKC010016292.1:0-14023 GCA_036025475.1 Philypnodon macrostomus
CCTCCGGCCCCCTGCTGCGCCTAGAAATTCTGTCCATAAAAACTATGAACAGAACCGGTGACAAAGGGCAGCCCTGCCGGAGGCCAACATGCACCGGAAACAGGTCTGACTTACTGCCAGCAATGCGAACCAAACTTCTGCTCCGGGCATACAGGGACCGGACAGCCCTTAGCAAGGGGCCGCCAACCCCATACTCCCGGAGCACCCCCCATAGAACACCACGAGGGACACGGTCGAATGCCTTCTCCAAGTCCACAAAGCACATGTGGACTGGTTGGGCAAACTCCTATGAGCCCTCGAGCACCCTACGGAGGGTAAAGAGCTGGTCCAGCATTCCACGACCAGGACGAAAACCGCATTGTTCCTCCTCTATCCGAGGTTCGACTATCGGCCGAATTCTCCTCTCCCGCACCCTGGTGTAGACTTTCCTAACGTGCAGTGTTCTTTCTAAAAATATATATATAGCTCTTCCTACTTAGATCTTCTTACCTTGACCTCTGCTTGTTTGGTGCCTTTGTTACAGTCCCAGACTGACAACATGTGTTCATTAGAGTCATCAATCACACACAAGTAAGCACCTGAATCCTGAAAACAGAACATATAACTGCTTATTTATCAATAGCATCCATTTGTATAAGCATTTGCTCCTTGTTACAATGTCAACTCACAGCAAATGAAAAGGCCACTGATCCCACTCCTCTCTGGAATGTGCCCAAACCGATCTGCTGAAGAGTGACCAAGGTGCTGGAGTCCCAGATGTGAACACTTGGCAGCAGCGGCTAAAGGAGAATATTATCAACAATGAATAATAATAACATATAATAATATAATAACATAATACTGATTTAAACAAGTCTTATATTATATTTTTCGGGGTAGTATTGAAATATCATATGTCAATTATGGCAGCTTTACATATAGCTGTATCTTTCCATAATCATATAGTGATAGTATTGTGCATAACAATGTAATGTAAGCTTTTCTAAGGTTTGGTGGTTGGTTACCTTGTCTTTTTCCACCCCAGCTGTTTGACCAGAAGCAATCCGAACCTTGTCAGGGTGGACAGCTAAACTGAAACAGTTAAACATTTTACGTAAACTAGTAGAACATAATAATGACACCAAATCACTAATATTGACTGACCAGCGGACACAGTCTGTATGTTTGCGATAGTGCCTCTGCGTGCGGTTGTTGATGTGGTAGAGCACAACCACGCAGGCGTTGAAGTAAACTGCCTCACCCGTTGGGAGAAAGTACAGGTTGGCCCGACAGTCCCTTCCTCTGTATCCGTAACTGGATCAGCATAGTTAAGGTGACACATCTTAGGTCACTAACCCCATTCACTCAGATAGATGTGTGAATTTAGCAATTGGCCTAAAAAATTTACACTGATGCACAAAACATAAATAGCTGCTTGATCTCACACAGCTTACAGTAAACTTAATAATAAAGTTAATAATAGTGAAAGGATACACCCAGTCCAGTTCTAGTCTCTGAGAGGGAGTCTCCATCTTCAAGTCTTCATAGTTCTGGATGTTGGAGGGTATGTACATGGTTATGGGCCGACCTCTGATGAACATTTTAATAGACTGTCCTGTAGGAGAAACTTGTGTATAGCGGTGTACTGATAAAATATTTCATCTTACAACAGACAGGTTTACCTTGCGTTCCTCTCCTGGATCCAGATCCTATGTGAGAATCAATGTAAAAAATCAATAAACAAGCAAACAAAAACAAAAAACAACAACCAACTATGCACTCAAACGTGGCCCATGTTTGTACATATAACGTTCGACCAGGCCAAGCTTCATTCACAAATCTCTGCAAGTATCTTTGTAATGATGACAACATAGAAATTCCGTTACTATTTTTTATGTGATTCAGATTGACGACATGAAAATTATACCCTCAGATATCTTTGCCTCAAGCCAAAGCAAAATGTGTCCAATTCAAATATGGCAGCTCTGAAGATGAACAGATTTTTGGCTTCTGTGGATCTGGCCATCCATCACTGAGTCAGGCGAGTTGAAGAGGTGGTGCAGTTTGGCTAACCACAGGTTAACTACTACAGGGTGTTTTACTTCCAAAGAACGCTTATAAAAGGTCACAAAAGTGTAAAAATGGCTCACACGGTTATATTTCCTGTATTTGAGCCCCTTAGGCCCTGAAATGTCTAAATGAGACCTTTTAGTTCGTTGATGTTCAGTTATAAAGACATGTTGTGAGTTGTACTATGAATCAGTTTAGTACACAAACCAAATATTTGCATATTGTCTATGTATTACAGTAGCCTATATACATTTTCTATTTTTTCAAATACAATATGGACTTTGTATATTATTACTGGATCCTACATGTATCATCTTGATCATCTGAAAACCAATAAAAAGCTATTGTAAGCTAAAAATAATTGTAAAAAGCAGAATCATTGCTCTAAACAGTGTCCAGGCCTAACTGTAACCAGAATATAGCCTGTTTTTGGCTTGTTGTTATGAAAGCTATGTAAACCACAGTTGAGGTTTTTGGGGAAATGCACTCATTTAGGTTCAAACGTCTCCATGTGTGAGGACTGGGCACAAGTACAGATCCAGTAAGGCCCTGGCTCCAGAGCTGAAGAGCACGAGAGAACTGACTGGAGAAATGATACTCATCAATCAAAGAAAACCACACTTGGAGTCAGGCAGCAGCTCCGTATCTGTTAATGAGTCATTTTGATACGCAGCAGCAGGAGTAGCTGAAGTTCAATATGCAACATTTAAGATGAAAGGTCAACTGTCAATCAAAATGCAAAGAATTTGAATTGTACGTTGAGATAATGTTTGCAGTTCTCTGAGAGACACATTATATAATAGTGTCTTTTAGGGGCCTCTTTTCTACAGGGCACCTAGGAAAATTGTTGGTCTGTTTCAACTTGCTGCTAATGCAAAGTGCTGGGGTTACTGTTTACATTGGCTTTAAGTTTTTCTTTTTTTTGTATTAGTTCAGTGAGTTCAAATGTGGTAATATGTGACCACCATAAAACCAATTTAGTTTTGAATGCATGCTTTAAAGAATGTATAGGAGAACATTGACCTCAAAGTAAAACAATTCAATTTCAACAATTTAAGATCTATAAAATTTGAGAAAAAAAAACATACGCACCTGCATTGGAAATCAGATCTTTAGCCCGACTGTGGAGAGAGAGGACAGATATCAAAATTCTCACAGTTTGAAGCATCAGTCCTTAGCATGCACTTGTGAGTCTTTTCATGGGAATGGAATGTTATGATCCGTGTGAGCCTTGTCTTTTTGATGAGATACGTGAGGGGAAAAACTGGCTGGTGTGAATGCATGGTGACAGCTGCGTGGTTATCCAAAAAGGACTTACTTCTCCAGGCTGGGCGAGCGCATCAGGAGGTTGGCCGAGGACACTGCCTTCTTCTCCAGATGCTTCCTTGGCTTGTCACTGACCCCCAGCTTCTCACTGTTCCTCCGCACCCTAGTATCACAGGACATAAGCTATTAATATCACTATATAGGGGTTTTTTTTGCTTTGCGATGATTTGAAGATGTTAGTTTGGTTAGTTTCCCAAATGTACCTTGCAAAATCAAAAAGTGAAATAAAAAGAGATAAATGGTAAAAAGAAGGTTAAAGACATAAGCGGTGAAATTACATTTTTCCTGCTGTATTTTGAAGGTAAAAGGCTGTATTTGTTAAGCCTGCAAAGTCAAAACACAGTGTGCTGTTTATTTTCAGAAAGGGGTCATGTATCAGGTTCACAAAAGGGCTACTTTGTCCAACTGGTTTGAACTGAAAAATAGGTTTGGCTTCTTTTGTTCATGGCCCACTTTTAAAACCTTACACAATCTTTAATGGGATATTTTATAAATGATTATTTATATAATTGAGTAACATTTCAACAACACTTACAGTAGATCAACGTCAATGGATTTCAATGTGGGAAGTGAAAGTCAGCCACTTCCTTATCAACACATCTGCATGAAGTGTGTTAGTAAAACTGTGTAGGTGAAAGAGGATCAAAAAGACCACCACAGGGAAGTCAGACAAAATACTTATTATGTGCATGCATATTATAAAGGTTTCACAGTCTAGTAAATAGTATAGCAAATAGATCAAATCAGCACATGCAAGAGAGATGCAAAAAATGAAGGTACTGAAATGTGTGTTTGAAGCATAAAAGGAAATTGTATAGGTCAATATTTCACCATGGGCCAGATTGTGAAGGTTAGACCAGAGATTATCTGGATCCTGATTCTATCAAATATTTTTAAAAAAAATGTTCTTTACTCCTCATTCCCAACCAACTAAGGACCCACTAAGAGCCCCATTAGGTTCTTGACCAACCAGTTGAGAATGTAGAAGCAAGCAAACTGCAAATGTACTTATTTATATTTACCACGAGTAAGCAACCATAGCTTTTGTACAGGTTCATGTGTACTTTAGACTGTAGAGTATATATAGTATAGTAGAGTAGAGTAGAGACTATAATTACTTTTTCATGGAAACATTATGTCTATGACCAATTCACCCCAGCCTATAGTATAATATGCTATTGCCCCCACATCAAAATTTCCACTGGGACAAAATGTGATTGCTGTGCAGCTAATCCTACAGCCATCAGTCACTGAGGCTGAGCGCCACCATGACATTCTGCTTCATGCTTCTCTTGAGACGGAAAAAATGTGCTAGTGAAGATGATGACAAGATATGTCAAGTAATCGAGTAATTGTTCAATGGTTTAGAATGAAAGTTTGGCTCTATATTTTTATGATTTATATAACTAGAAATATATCTCAAGTTAATTTTGAGGCGCCCTTGTGTGTGGGAATATGTTGTATTATGGGTTTGAGATTTTTGAGCATGTAAAAGTTTGCAGGTTTGCAATCACAAGGCAGAAGAAAGGTGATTGATTTGAAGCCATGCATGTTGGTCATTAAAAGATTGAGGCGCAGGTTTGACGCACAGAGGTTTCTTCTCTCCCTCATAGATGGGGGTCAGAGGGGCCGAGCCTCTGCCCAAAGTGGAGGTGGGGCTCTGTTCGTCGGGAGAGGAGCTTCTGTCCAGGTAGTCCTCTCTCTGTAAGCTCCTGATGCTGCTGGGTTGAATCGGCTCCTCCAGTCCGGACGTCCAGCCTAGCTCCTTCTCCTGCGATCCTCCATCCTCCTCTGGCTCCGCCTCCTCTTCCTCTATCCCCGCCACACGATGAAGCTTGGCCCAGCTGGTGTCTGGGAGGAGGCCGTCTTCCAAACGGAGGCTCTGGACCCCTCGGGTGAGATCAAGAGAGAGCCTGTCTCGAGCCGCCTCCAGCCCAGAGAGAGTGAGCTCCGTCTGGGTAGATCTGTCCTGAATGGCTGGTCCTGACCTTGGCTCTTCTGGGTCTACTGTTGTGGGGCCATTGGTATTGTGCACAGAGCTGTTGGACACGTGGCTGGACATAATTTACAGGTTGAGTCAACAGAGAAAAACACAATGACTTTGGGAGCAATGTAAAGCAACATTCAACAGTATAAAATGTTTACTATACATTTTCACAATATAAAGAACACATTGTATATGCAACTTGATTCACACTGAAAGCCAGTCTACACCTTGTGCAAGTCCGATGCCAGGGTAAATGGCATCCGGGCATGAGGGCATCCGGCATAAAAACCTATACCAAGTCAATGTGCAGCTGATATGATATGCTGTGGCAAGAAAATCTATTAAAAAAGCACAGACCACACCACTGCAAAAGTATTATTTCTATCTTGGCAATGGCAGACACGTGTGCAGTAAATATGGAGAGTTCAAGTGTAAATGCTCTGTCCACTGAATCAAAAAGCCTTGGAGACAAACAAACCATTCTATTTTAAAGGGCCCTCAGAAAGTGCAATGCTTCATGGAGCACATATTTACTTCTTTATAAGCTTCCCCTCAACCTACACTCCTTTATTTTCAACTGCATGTACTTTGAACAGTATTTAAAACAGTCCGTATGAAGGGCTGTAAGTCATCAAATATTCCATTTATGGCTTGGCTGCGTGCTTTTTCAAACAAACCACCCGCCAACTGCATTCAAAAGTATATTGAGTGTGGACATGTATGGATAAAGTAACCCAAAGGTCAACAGTTTGGTACCTGGGGGTGGACCGACGGTCTATGGACGAACTGGACAAGTGTTTTCTGTTGTTACTGCAGCCATCGGAGCAGCACACCTGGTTCAGCACACGAGCAGCCCCTGGATTCACTTTGAAAAACATTGGTATAGTTATAAACAACTGTATTTTAGACACGATTTTTGTCCCATTTTTAAAAAACCTTGGGACTACTTTTGGTCTGGAGATTTTCTAATATAAGACACTAAGTGTTACATTTGCCCCTCCCCTGGCCTCTACAGCAACATCAAATCTGAGGTTTGGGCTGCCACAGTACTCAAAAATTACTATTTTGTATAATTTTTTATTTTAGAAAACATCCAGACTACAACTTAAAAAGACACTAGGCATTTATAGAAAAACTTAATTGTATATTGCAATAGATACATATTTTTTTGGCTTATGGTTTAGGTGCACATCAGCTCATACCAGAAAAACTGGCCAATCACCTCACCTCCAGCAATCCACTAAATCAATGTTTCACAGGAGCGATACTGTTGATTTGTTTTTGAACCATTTGCTATTAAAAAGACTTTCACAATAGTAAACACTAGCTAACCAACCTGCAATTAACTGCTGTTTGAGTAATGGCAAGAGCTGATCATGGAGGCGGATCCTTCTCAGGGCATCGGCCAATGAGGACTTGAGCAGCGTGATCTCATCCTCTTGGGCCTGCAAACGCACTTCCATTAGGGACGTCCTGTCTGGGAACTCTGCACTGTCAGCGGATGCATCATCTGGAATTAGAAGAAGAGACATGCACACTAGTTCAGATGTTGTTATGGATGCTTTACTGAAACTAAAAAACACAGCTTGTCTGCATGTTCTGCCTTGTTATCCATATTGCACATGTTTAGAACTGGCTGGAACAAGAAAGCCTCCAAAGCTTCTCAAAGAGCTATTGTGTGATCGAGTACAGCCACGGTCAACAGTCCAAAATTCACTGCGTCTGTGTTAAAGCCTGCTTCAACAGAGGGCATTTTAAAGAATCAGCCAATGAAAAGCACTCAGCCATTTCAAGTGTTGTATATGCGCTGAAGCCTATTAGCAAACATTTGATTGAGCAAGCGGTTCTAGACATGCATGTGGTAATAAGTTGATATTTGGACACTATAGGTACAGAATGTGAAGCATGGCAAGTGACTAAGTTTGGTTATTTCCACAGAATTTGAACATAGTAGGTCGCAGGTCTGACACAAAGACACATACATACAGTCATTTTTACTTACATTCTTTCAAAAGGGGCCATTTAAATTTAACTCTCTTAACACATGCCAAAAAATTGCCAGTAAGAGCCAATATGTTTCTTTTTTATTAACAATTTATAGAGTAGAGTGTGGATTTGAACCAAAACCAAACCAAAATTTCAAAAACTGAACCTAACTTAATGACACCTGTCTTAATCGTTAACTAACCACCAAGCAAACACACACTGCAACAATGTCATAACCTTTGCTCAACTGTTAAGAATACCATTTCCCATGTGCTGCTCAATTATCTCGTGCTTTGTGTTCTGTTATCCAACTCCAGATCTTCATGTGTTCATTGTGACTCACCGCAAATGTTAACTTCCTTAAACCAGTAACGAATTCTGGAAGCACACCAATAGGAATGACACATTTGTAATTAGTATTAGCCATGTAGCTTAGAATTCAAAGAGACTTTCGGTGGCTACGGAAATTGCTCCAGTGGGCCGCAATTTTGGGACTCTGGTGACCTTTTATAAGACCGAAAATAAGTGCATGGAACCACACTGCCCAATGTTTGCCTCAAGTCGTTGTACTGTCGACACTTGGCAGCCGAGTGAAGGCCCTGTGGAAGCGATGATTCACTCTGAACGTTGTACTAGAACAAGAATTTCATCATCATCAAAGCAGTTGCAAAATGTTTGGCATCGGTCCAGCTTGACGATGTAGGAGCTGTTTTGCATAGGTCTACAACTTGGATGTGCCCGAAGTGCCTAGAATAAGAATAAACAGGCCTTGAAAACTGGTTTGAAGACTATTAGTTGTTCATCCTGTCACTTCAGTATGTTTGAGTTTGAAAACAAGAACAAAGAAGTGGGTCAAGGCATGCAGGATTCAACTGAAGAGCTCGTCAGTTAAGCAATTAAATCATAAATGGGAAGGTACAATATGATCTGGCCGTGCCCACATGCATACTCAATCTTTGAGAATTTATTGCTACATATCAAATTACTAGTTATTTATTGACATTTTAAGTGTTTAACAGCCTATCATTTCATAAGTATGTGTAGGTATTGATGTTGCTTCTCTAAATGGTAGTTATTACGTTTTCTGGCAGACCTGAGTTTGCAAAAAAACCTGATGTTTTGTAAGACATTCCCAAATTGGACAATGAGGAAAAACTGATCTATTTCTACTGGGTTTGTTGTCTACCAGTAACTAAACTCCTCACCTTCAAGGAAAAAATATGGGTTTAGATTTGGTGCATGCAGTTTATTATGCTTCAAAGTTGCATATTAATATTACATACAAAACTTTCCTTAATCACTGGCCCAAGGACAGGAATTTAATAAGATACATACTGTGCATATTCTACTACAGTGTTTACGGTTCATATATCATGGTGGGAGGTAGAGTTGAAAATGCTTACAGGCTCTGATCAGAAACCACTGGATACAGTTGTTCAAGTTTGAGGGTGTCTGTCCTTATCACGACTAAACAATTAAAACATTCCAGTCGTCGTTTTGAGAGGCCCTGATTATAAAAAGCTGGGAAAAGCGTCCAATCCTCCTTTAGCGTCATCAGTCAGTGGGCAGCTTCAAAGAGCCAACATCATTAGCACATAAACACACTTGTCTCTGAAAGGCCAAAACCTCAAGCAGTGATGGATGACATGCTAGACTTTGGGTTCTATTGTTAGCATTTTTTTATCCACTTTTAGGGGCCAGGCTATTCAGTGTTACATGCAAAAAAAAGAGTCATTCATGTCGAACTGTTGGACAGAGGAGACCAGTCGGGACAAGACATCCACTGTTATGAATGAATAAAGAACAAACATCATGCTATAGACCATTTCTCTTCAAAATGCCACACCCAGTTAGTCATATAACATAGAAGTTAACTGGACCGGCAACTAAAACCAATTGCAATGGCGTTGTGGTATTTTGCAACTGTGGTATTTTTTGTGTAATTTATTTTCCTGGAAATTACACAAAAAATAATATAATTCCAAATGATATTTTTATATTTTTTTTATATTTTTGTGGTAAAGTTGCTTAAATCAAAAATCTAGTTATTCCTGAAAATCTGTTCTGTAGTTTTTGACAGACAACCAAATGCTACCGGAAACATCCTTGGGTAACTAGTTATGAATTCAGTGCAAATACAATGGGAAAAATGTTATAACCACCAGAGCAATGCCAAGATAACTTGCACAATATAGCAGAATTATTGTTATGGCAATTATAATATTTTCCATATTAGAGCCTTGAATGAGAATGCATTGTGATATAAAGTATTTTTAAGTCAAATTATAATCATGTTTTTTCTTAGTCCTACTTTGACCTTGCTTTAGCTTTTGTAGCAAATTTAACTAGTGAGGAATATTTTCTCCTCAACTTATCAAAATGTTGCATAAATATCACAATCACAATATTCAATATATATCGTGCAGCCCCCAAAATTGACCAATATTACACTGCTCTGATGAAACAACAAAAATGAAACAAAGTGAGTCAGTGCAACCAGAAGTTTCTTGCAGTAGCCTTAAGCCTTCAAAGTCAAAGTCAAATTTCCTTTGAAAAGATTACATAAGTGAAATTTTACAAGCAGCTGGAAATCTGAGGCCACGGCATCAGTGTCTCCATCTGCTGCGATCTTTACAGGAAGGTGCACCAAACAGGAAGCTGCAGTTTTCCTTTCGGACCGACACCAAAGGCACTCTTTAACCAAATTTATGAACTCTCCACAAGCTGCTCACATGTACATATACTGATCAATCAAGAGGTAGTTTGGGAATACCAGGTTTGTCAAGACTAGGAAGCATTGGTTGCATAAATGTTGTTCCTTTGGTGGAGCTATTGCATGGGCTTCTTTCTCTTTGGTAATTAAGCAGAAGAGATCAAACAGTAAAACAATAATGTGTCCAAGGTCATCTTTTGATTCCGGTTGTAAAGATTTTTATGGCCTGTAGAGAGAAGCCAGAGAAGCATGTTCCCACACTGCACGTTTGAGACCGAACATTAAATCACTTTTGATAAATGTAGTGTTTCATTTTTATATTCAAATGTATCAACCAGGTGATCAATTTGTTAGCATTTATAGAGAAATATTGGTTCAATATTTTTAACAGTTTTGATTTGAGTTTACCAATCTTGTAATGATTATTCTTGTTAGGGATGGTGGGATGGGAGACAATTCTGTAGAGGGATAGAGAGAAAGACTATTCCTCCTATGTAATCAGTTTAGCTAACACAATATGTTGTCTATGCACTTCTTTGATTTTGTAAAGCATGTAGGTAGATGTGAGGTGTACATATCTGTACTTCCTGTGTAAGTCATGAATGTATTGTAAAGTATTGTTCCTCACTTCTTGACTGGCTCTTGAATAAGGTCCTTGCAAACCTCAAAGAGTGCCTTGTGGTGTGTTGAACCCAGGATTATACCAGTATTTACCTTACTTATCTATTTACCTAGATCTGCACTTACACCTGAATGTAACAGTGCAATATTATAAAAGCACACTTGTTAAAACTGCACAGTATACCATTGCCAGTGCTTTCCCGCGCTTTCTTAAGCCTGGATTTCTTGTCGCTTTGGCCAAGGCCGTGTGACTCATAACAGTTTGGCAGCCGCTCTGTAAATGCAAGGATTTGAGCTGCATCAAATTTGAAAACTGTTCCAATAAATCCAGACGTATTCACATTTACAACCACATCATCGTGTGAGGTACTGATAAGCATTTGATTACAGCTTGTCAGGAAAACTACTGTTTTGTAAGTGGTTTGCTCTTGTTGCATATGAGGCATGGGCATGACTCATGAAACATCAATCCAGCAGAACTAAGTGGATTATCTAAGACTACTACTTTTATATACTTTCAGATTAACTTGATATTAGTGTGTGGTGGTTAAGGCAAATTCCTGTATATTGGCATCTATACAGGTTTTTTATATATATAGGATACTTTACACACATACATTGACTATAATAGTAATATAATGTAATATACCACAGGTTTATATTACCTGTATATAAACAACATTAACAGTTAAAGGTTTTAGTTCAGGGTCAAAAATATATACCGGTATAGATCACAGCAAACATTTACAGGCTTAAGATTCAAATCAAAAATCAGATAAAAGCCTAAAGCCCATAGCTGCTGGGATAAGCTCCAATCATCTGCGACCCTCATGAATGAATGAACATCATTGTAACAAAAACATAAAAAAATTATTTGCTATGGAGCATTTGGCAAAAAACATCTGTATCTTTGGTAAACACTCTATATCTTAAATCTATCGTTCTAATTGTAAATAAATGGCTATTTCTGCTCATGCTTCAGAGCTGCTCTCAGTTCCAGCCCTGTATCCTAAAGAGAACCTCAGCAGCAGTGGATCTAGGCTGAAGTCCACTGTGTTTCTCAATGTTGAAGCGAATCCAGAGACGAGGAGGAGGTTGGCGGCCGGACAGCTGCACTAGAGGAATGCCTTTCAGTCTCACTACACAGACAGGCAGTGTTTCATGTGAAATTGGTCAATGTAGAAGCTTTCCAAACTAATTCTGCAGAGCCAGATGGAGGGTTATTGCAGATAATCAAATTGGCTCAAACATGTAGTTCCTGTATTTCTGTATTACACAAATATTAGGTTTTTTTTCAAATTACTTCAACTACACATGGAATTGTCTGAACTACACTCTTTTGACCCTTCTAAGCAACGGGTCTAAAAGTGAATAACTTATTGGTAAAAAAACTAAAAAACTCACTATATTTAAACCAACTGTTATAAAATTGCTGAAAAAAGCAGTAACTGACCAAAGTATACCAGGCTTTTAAAAAAAGAAGTAAGAACCAAAAGACAAGCTAAACAAGGACAACTGCTGAATAAAACAGAGAGGATGAAGTATTTCAGAGGTGGTGGTAGTTGGTTTTCAAGTCACATGGGGCTTGTTAGTGTTGCCTCTTACTGTATGCAGCACAATGATCTCAGCCATCTCCAAACGCTGCTGTTGGGCCCGCAGCCTTCACTCAGTCAGTGTTTAGCTCTTGTTTAGATCTTTACTAAATCTACGTCTTGACATCCTGTCCGCCCCTGCACCGCTGTCCTGTGTGAGAACTGAAACACTCAAGAATCAACACAGCTCTGGGAATCCCTCACTGCAGCCCACATCCAGATCATTCACATCACAGCCCGGGAGTCACACTCACCACTAGTGGGTGGCTGCAGCATGGAAATCAGAGCTTCACATGTCAACATTAGTTCATGTCAGCACATTCTGTGTGAATTTACAATGTTTCAATGTGATTGCAATTGAATGTTGATTTGTGATTTACTGAATCTTCAGGCACAACTTTCTAGAGGTCACATGTTCATGAGGCTCACTGATCAATCTGTCATTAGCTGACATTGATTTAGTGCATTCTTTGCCCAAACCCAATCTTAAATTAAATAAACATTTTTGGTCAGGCCGAGTTCCTGAAATTAGCTGACAGTAAACACCGATTGAAAGCTTGTCTATGTGGAATGCCTGCTAAATGCACGCATCTTAACGGATAAAAGCATCTAAAAATAACCACTATAAAGCACTGGCAGCAGCTCATAGTATCTGGATGAACCGCACCAACATTATGCAAGACAAGGCTTGCTCTGCACAAAAAGTCTACAAAAGAGAATGGCTGGTGATTGGAGATGGCACATAAATCCACAGAGATGATCTCACTGACGTTTAGTTTCTTCTTCTTCAACAGAACTGGCCAAGTTCAACAGAAATACTGTTGTCAAGGCGTCTGTTTATCAAATACAGAAGTGAATATTTTACCAGACTGTGGCTCACATTATTAATAGCCATTCAATCTGGATTATGAAGTATATTGTACCTCTGTACAGCTGTGGAAGACTCCATATGTCCATCATCCATATTTTACCTATGATCGTAAAAGTGAAAAATATTCCACCAATAAAAAACTGCAATGTGATCGCATCAGACGGCCAGCACAATGAAGTCACATTATACAGTATAGCATCACATCAGCATCACGAAAACAGAATTTAGTGAGCACTCAGGGTACAATGAGGGACGACTGTTTTCTCTTCTACACAGAAATATACTAACCTCTAATGACCCATGTGCAGCACAGTGGTTATTTTAATATGAGAACACAGATTTAGTTGAATACCATGAATGAGTACTTTGTGACTGGAGTTCAACTGAGGACTTACACAGACGTTAGAGGTTATTTGATTTAAAGAACAACTATTTTGTTTTCCTTCCTCTGAAGGCACAAATAAGTCTTTATGGGAAACAGCTGCTTTGCACTGCATTATTAACACTACTCCCAGCACTGGTGTCTCTGAGCAGCACTTCATTCAAAACCTCTCTGGGAAAACTTGGTGATAGAAAACCCACCTTACTTTACAACTTTACTGTTTCCAAGAAGAAAGAGGAATCACATTGTCACAAATATTCAACTATATTGCAAACATATGACTTGCTAATGAAGGCACACACTTTGAGAAGTATAAAAGGGGTAGTAGTAACTAGGCCTGTGCTGCCGTACCCCATACGTCTGCCCCATACGTCTGTCCCATACGTCTGCCCCATACGTCTGCTACAACTGTCACCAACGGGCACCTTAATCAGACATTGTGTGATTTCTAAGGGTTTTAATATTGTTAACGAGCAATTAAGAGGCCCCGCCCCCA
>JAVQKC010016304.1:0-13408 GCA_036025475.1 Philypnodon macrostomus
AACGTATGGGGCAGACGTACGGGGCAACGTATGGGGCAGACGTACGGGGCAGACGTATGGGGTCGTTTTCGCCGATATACACTTTGCTGTCGGGGACGACAGCACAGGCCTTGTTTTAGGGATTGTGTTGCAGTTGTATATATTGCTATTCTGGAGTGGAATTAGTGCTAAATTGCCATCCAGAGTGGGGGTAGTGTTGCAGGAATTGCGTTTACTCGTATGTGATAGGACGCTCAGTGTGCGGTGTGTATGTGATGTGCGTGTGTGAGTATGCGCGTAACCGGTGCGTGCTGCTCCTAGCTGAGTCCGTGCAGCGGATATGAGTGCAGTCTGTTCATGGCTTGAGCGAGAGTGGATGCAGACGGCGACCGAGGCAGCTAGTTTAGCTACAGGAGTGTAAAGTATATGTGCAGTAGTACAATAAAGCCCATCTCTTCAGCAACACGGCGGTGTTTGTGTGCCTCACTACTCACTACAAACAAGTTAAGGGAGTTAACCCCGAACGGCAACTTCGGCCCTGGAGGATCTCCCCTGTGTCTCCCGACCACGGTCAGGGGACTGAGCAGGAAAGGTTAACACTGCCCATTTAAGGTCTTGGCGCATGGCTCCACGCTCCTTTGTGCGTACTGACGACACAGCGTAGCCCTCCTTACGTGCTGCGTCATTTCTGCCAACACTGCCGCCGCTTCCTGGCCCCTCCCGTCCTGCCCCTCCGTGCACCGGGCCGCCCTCTCTGTGTACCGTTATCCCGCTACAGTGGCGTGTCCGCGTGTCAACGAGCTCCACCGCCCCACTCTGACACAACAACGCCCGTGACGAGGGCTCCAGCCGCTCCGCAGAGGTAAAACAGCCGATCTTACTTCACTTTTGATTACAGCAGTCAGATCCACTGGCGTTAGTCTGATGGCAATCTTTATATGTATTTATATGTATTTATCAGCTGAAGTTTAAAATAACACGTGAAAGGACAAAGACGTGCGTGCGTATTTGACTGTTTAACTGTTAACTGTTTATTGTTGTTGGCTCTTGTTTATTAGAGTCTCCCTTAGCTGTGCTTTACAACCTCCTTAAAACATGAAGACCTCATCCAGAAGACAGATATAAATAAAAAAAAAACATGACAGTAAAATTATAAGTCAGACAAGTGATTATATTTCATGATGACATTATAATTTGGGCTATAATGGGCTACAATTACAAAGACCTAGTCCTAAAACACTCTTCAATTTCAGCCTATATTTTTATATTTTGTTTACTGTTTTGTAAGTTACATGCCATTTCTCATGATATGAAGTTATGGGAATGGTTCAATTGTGCTGCAGTGCATTTATTTATGCTCTGTTCTTCACCGTAATTTGACTGCAACAATGCCAGTGTTCATATTAATAAAAAATGTTTTTTAAATGAACATTGGATTGAATGTTGTACACTGAATTGGTTGTTATAAATGTTCTATGAAGCAGTAGTCTTCTGTGTAAGACAGAAAATAGAAATCACGAGCTTGATCTGAAATTGTGATATTAAATTTCACCATATCGCCCACCCCTTAAAAACAACTAGGCATGCTGTTGTGCCCGACAGCCAGGTGTATATCGGCAAAATGCCTCATATGTTTGACACAACTGCTATGGCACCAACAGGCACCATAATATATTTTTATATATTATTTTTAATGCGCAATGAAGAGGCCCTGTCCCCAAACCATGACAAACAGGGGAAGGGTTTTATTGACTTGTTTGATTTGTCTTGGTGTTTGTGAAGAATGTTTTTGCCAAATTTTGTTAATTTCCCTAAAACTTCATTCTTCTTTCAGTCTATAGGGGGCACTATAGAGGTAACTGGCATCATATTGGTCAGATGTGTCAGGGTAATTATATCGACGAAATGACGATATTATGGAGTCCGCAGATCCTAGCTGTGAACGCAATAATTCAAAAACAAAGTGGCGGATCAGTTTCAACATTTGCACACAGGTACATACCATAAAGACACCGAACTGTATTGATTTGGGTACTTCTACGATGAATATTAATACGATTAATGACAATTAAATAATTACCAAATTAATATTTTGATGCACTTTTATTGAGCCAAAAATCCTGCTGAACATAAACGAAATCGCGTGAATTTGGCATAGTGATCTGGGCAATTGTATACTTAATGTACATAGTACAACCTTCACCGTCGTCTTAATGTACATAGACAAATTACAGAGGTCAAATAAAGAGTGCCTCTATAGCGCCCCCATGTTTTTTGACCTCTATGGGACCCTGGACACATTTACTTTGACTTTTTACAAAATTTGGCAAAAACATTCTTCACAAACATCCAGACAAATGAAAAAAGTTAAATAGACCCTCCCCATGTTTGTCATGGTTTGGGGCGGGGCCTCCTAATTGCTCGTTAACAATATAAAAACAATCACACAATGTCTGATTAAGGTCCCGTTGGTGACAGTTGTGGCACACATATGGGCCATTTCGCCGATATACACCTTTCTGTCAGAGACAACAGCACAGGCCTAGTTTGTCTTTGCTGGAACTGTGGTTGTGAACATAACCAATCTTATATATATGTGATATGGTAAAAATAAGTCACAGCATATGTCAGCCAAGATAACAATTTTAGTTGTATTTTTTGTTTTGCAAAGAAGACTACTGTTATGAGTGTCTTCATAAAACCTTTTTAACAATGTTTATCATAATACGTAATCAGAATCAGAAAGATTTTTATTGCCATATGAGTAAACAGGTACACATCATTAGGAAATTGTTGCTGTACTTGGCGCTAACATAAAAAAAATACATCTAAACATACAATAAATACAAATAAAATACAATAAAATGCTGCAGTTTAACACAAAATTATAAAATATACAGAATATGAACTGAGTTGTAAACATGTTAGTTGCAGAGACATTATGAAGTGACTGTAGTGATTAAATAAACTGTAGACTACAGACTTATTTACAAGGTGAATATGTGATGCAATAGTTTAAGTAGCATGTACATGACAGTGCAGGTAATGAACAGTGCAAAACAAACAGGTGCAATAAACAGGGTCAGGTGACTGAAACAGAGCGGGTGAAGGAGACAGTCTTAGGGTTAGGGTGAGGATGGACTCGATGATGGCAGTGTAGAACTGCACCATGGTCCGTGATGGCAGGTTGAATTTCTTCAGATGCTGCAGGAAGTACATCCTCTGCTGGGCTTTTTTGATGACAGAGTTGATGGTCTGCTCCCACTTGAGGTCCTGGGTGATGGTGGTACCCATGAAGTGAAACAAGTCCACAGTGGTGACAGGGGCGTAAGTAAGGATAATGGAGGGGAGTTGGGCTGTGTGTTTTCTGAAGTCCAAAATAGTCTCCAATGTCTTCTGGGCATTCAGCACCAAGTTGTTGTGGCTGCACCGGGACACACGACGTTTAACCTCCAACTTGTAGGCAGACTCATCCCTGTCCGTGATTAGTCCAATAAGGGTGGTGTCGTCTGCAAACCTAATAAGCTTGACAGATTGGTGGTCAGAGGTGCAGCAGTTGGTGTACAGGGAGAAGAGCCGAGGAGAAAAAACACAGCCCTGAGGGGAGTGGGTGCTCACGAGCTGTTTCCTGTCCGTCAGGAAGGCAGTGAAAGAAGGTGATGTGATATCCTCAGACTCCTCTTTCTGGGAGTCTGCGTGTCCTCCATGTGTTAACGTGGATTCTCTCCGGGTACTCCGGCTTTCTCCTACCACCAAAGACATGCAATCTAAATCTATCCCTAATGAATGAATGAATAAGAAAGTGAATGGTTCTCTGTGTATGTCCAAATGTTAGCCTTGCGACTAGCTGGCTGCCTAAGGTTCATAGTTACTGTGATAGGATCACACCTGCGACCCCTAACAGGAAAAGCGGTAGAAGATGAATAAACTAGGCCTGTGCTGTCGTCCCCGACAGCAAGGTGTATATCGGCGAAACGGCCCCATACATCTGCCAAAACTGGCACCAACGGGCACCTTAATCAGACATTGTGTGGTTTATAAGGGATTTTATATTGTTAACGAGCAGTTAAGAGCCCCCCCCCAAACCATGGCAAACATGAGAAGGGTCTATTTTACTTTTTGGATTTGTCTGGATGTTTGTGAAGAATGTTTTTGCCAAATTTTGTAAAATTCCCTAAAACTACATTATTCTATCAGTCTATAGGGGGCGCTATAGAAGTAACTGCCATCATATTGGTCAGATGTGTTCAGGGCCGGGGGGTAATTAGGTATTTCATGTTTGAGCCTAATCGGGTCAAGTATGTGCAAGTTAGAGGCTGTCAAATATAGCTGACCTCCCAATTTCAATCAATATGGAGAATCACTGTACCACTGTACCACAAACTGTACTGTTTCATTGCTCTCTGTCAAAGTAAGCGTGTTCCATAGGGCGCGTTTCATAAGCATGGGGGCGCTATAGAGGCATTCTTTATTTGACCTCTGTAATTTGCCTATGTACATTTACTATACAATTGCCTGGATCACTGTGCCAAAATTCACGCAATTTCGTTTATGTTCAGCAGGATTATTGGTTCAATAAATGTGCATCAAAACATTAATTTGAATTATTTAATTGTCATTAATCGAAGATGTACCAAACTTAATCCAGTTCTGCATCTTGATCCAGCAAAGACTTATTGCGTTCACAGTATTTTATAAACTTTAAGTAATTACTTAATTAATTTTCATCGTAGAAGTACCCAAATTGATACAGTTCAGCATCTTTATGGTATGTACCTGTGTGCAAATATTGAAACTGATCTGGCAATTTGTTTTTGAGTTATCGCGTTCAAAGCTAGGATGCAGACCAACATGATTCCATAATATCGTTGTTTTGCCAATATAATAAATTAACCTTGAATGAAAAAGTGTTGGGACTAAAAATATATTTAAAAGTCACATTTTAAGTCATGATTTCCTTTAATTTACACCTTTAGGCCTTGATTTAGTTCTTGTTTAGTCTTAAGTTTTGAATTGAAAGAAATTTTACTAAGCCCTAATTGAGATACTGCACATTTATATTGTTTTGTTTTTATTTTCCAGTGGTGGACGGAGTCAGTTGTGGTTGGTGATGGTTCTAGCCTCTGGACCAGTCAGCATCTGTCAGTTCAAAGAGAAGGATCTTGATGTGAAGGAAACACCCCAAAATGATATGGACCTTTCAGCTTCAATGCCCCAAAGCCCTCTACTATCTAAACCAGTGGACCTTACTGCTGCCTCTGCTCACACCAATTAACTGGCTTCAACTCAAAGAACTAATATGGAGTCAGACAATACAGACACTATAACCAGGCCCTGTAGCGCCATCAACATGATTTCAACACAAGTCCCACGCCCTTCTCACCATATTTCATTGGAATCGGCTTCAGTGAGTACAAATAGCGCCACTTGCATGGACTCAATAGCACTGACTCTTTCTGAAAACATATTGGAAAGTGCTGCATTGCCTCAGTGCCTCACAAAGCCAATTATATCCACCAAAAAACACTTTGAATTAGCTTCTTTGCCCAAAAGCATCAAAGAAGTCTCAACTCCCAGAAACACTTTGGGATCTAGTTCAACCAACAAAAATGACACAGTGTTGCCTTTAGTGCCCCCTAGTGATTCTCAATCTCCCATGTTGTCTCATCCAGACAAGGACTATGACATGAAGCATTCTTGTCCTTCAAAAATGTCTGAGGTATGTTCTTCCATTGACACAAATTTATTTGATTCGAGTTACGTGCCCGAACATGCAAATTTAATCCCTCAGAATGACATATGCTCTCTTCCATTTGGCAACAACACAATGGGATTAGTTTTAACATCACATGATAAACTGCAAACTGTGCTGACACCTAAAAACATTATTGAATACAAGTCTGTGAAGATTTTTAGCAACCAGTCAACACTCAGCAATGACATGCCATCATCATCTTTAGCACTAAACGAAAGCAGAGGATTTAGTGTTATGGAGATAGCTTCGCAGCCATTATGCAACATGGAGTTCCCAGTTTCAGCGTACCAAAAAGGGTCAATGATCAGGAATAGTGTCAACCCTGTGCCTCAAGACAAAATTAATGACACTGAAGAAGTATACTCAATGAATGGAAAGGCAACTGCAAGACCAAAGCTTACTATGGAAGTTACTGCAGATCAAATAGAGATATACCCAATTCAAAATACAATTAAAGCTAAGTATATGGATGAAAATGCTATGGGATCTACTGCAGTCAAGCAAGAGGTTCCCAGAAAGTCTCAAAACAGTATGAACTTATCAGAAGTTGAAACCAATAGAATCAGTACAAATAGTTCCGAGAGCATGAGCAATAATTTAGGGTTGACCAAGCAAAATGGTATTGAAACTTCTGTCATAGTCCCATCAGCCAATATGGAATGCACATCTAAAATCAAATCCAAATCACATACAAATGATAAAATGTACGGAACGTCAGTCAAAGATGCTGGTCTGCCATCAAGACCCCAAAACAAGATGGAAGATGGTCCTTCAATGCCTCAAAACATCAATGATCATCCATCTAAGCCCAAGACCATGAAAAGATGTTATTCAATGGACAAAATGGACAAAAATCTGGAAAAAATGTGTAGTTCTGAAGTTAGAAGAACAATAGGTTCCAAGTCAGGTTCTTCAATGCTCCACGCCAAGGCAGGAATTACATCAAAACACAAGGCCATTACAAATTCTCCATCAACCAATAAATTGAGTGCTGAAGACAATACTTCAATGCCCCAAAACACCAGCGAATATAATACAATGTACAAAAAACTGGAGAAAACATCTAGTTCTCAAGTTAGAAGAACCCCTGAGCCTGAGTCTGAATCAACTTTAGCGTTCAAGAAAGAAACCAAGGCAGGAACTACATCAAAGAATAAGATTGTTACAAAATCTCCTTCAATTGACAAAGTGGACAAAATGTTCATCAGACCCTCCCTTGAGATGCCCCAAAACAGGATTGTGACTACCCCTATGGCACTTCCATCAAAGCCCAAGGCCATTCCAAAATCCCCTTCTGTGGACAAAATAGACAAGAAGAGCTCTAAGAAGGAGACAGTAAAATCAGATAGGCATTCATCTCTGAAGCCCCCGTGGCGATGCGGTGGCGCTAGCGGTGGTGCCGGTAGCGGTGGTGCCGGTTTGGTTCCGTCTCGATATATTCGGCGCAGTGAGAGTTCCCTGTCAGTAAACGCTGGTCTCCGGAGCAGAGTGGGGCTAATGCGAGCGGCCACGTCCCTCCCACACATCCCCAAGAGCAGCCTGTCACGGCCCTGTCTGCTGGTGGCCCTCAGACCCACCAACCTGCAGCAGCAGAAGGATAGGTTCTTCCAGGAGCAGTGCCAGTATGAGCCACAGTTTGAGTATGAAGAGGAGCTCACAGCAGTGGTGGACAAGTACAGAGAGGGCTCTGGGCTCTTCCTACAACAGGTCACACACTCTTTATTCTGTGTGTGGGTGTGTGTGTGTGTGTGTGTGTGTGTGTGTATTTTATGAGAAATATATCATAATAATATAGTCACTCATGAGGTTTTTCTACAAAGCTCATCTTTTGCCTTGTTAAAATAATATTTATTATTTCTAGGACAGTCATATGTCACTGCTAAATCAGTAATTATAAACCTTTTATCATAATGTATTAAATTTGGAACCCATTACATTTTCACTCTCCGAATGTAATTGGCATCACACATGATTCCATTGTAACAACAGCATTCCTCTGCTCTTTGTCTCTGTGTTGAAGTTGACTTGTTGGGTGTGTCTTTGCAGGCAGTGGGGATCATAGAGTGTGTTCTGAAGAAGTATGGTTCATATGAAAACTTTGAGGAGGTGACCGGAGGCATCATTTTACCAAAGAGCCAGGTTTGGGCCGCAGTCCGGAAATACCTGCAGAAAGAGGGCTGTGTGGGAGAGGTAAGCTTTGTACAGTCAAACATCAGACATAGTTCTGTTACTACTATTGTTCTGATGGCAGTGATTTGAAGTGCTGTCATGTATTACAGGTGGTGGTGCGTCTGTCAGATGAGCTCCTCTCTCAGGCTGTGATGGTTGTGGAGAACTGTCGACCCACTCTGACCATTAACCTGTCAGGGGCCAGGCAGCACTGGCTAGAAGGCATGCTGCGCCATGAGATTGGTACAATCACCTTAAGATGGACTGAACTTTAGCTGCTTTTAAACAACAATACATTAGTTGAAAAAGACTATAATAGTCAAGTGTTGCTTTGTAGCTGCTTTGGTATGACGCTCTAAGTCTAATTGTTGTAAATGTAGTTACAGGCCAAAACAAATCCAAAGGCTTGTCTTCTTTGCAGTGTCACCAGTTCATTTAGCTCCAACAAGATGAAAGTTCTCAAAGTCCAAAAAAATCCATTAATGACAAAGCAACAGCATTCATACACACTCCACCACAGCGGTCAAAAACCCTTTTTGGATAAATGTAATTTAAACTGGCATCTACCGGCGGTGGCGCAGTGGGTAAGCGTTCACCCTGCAACCAGAGGGTAGCCGGTTCTAATCTGTGTGATTGGTGGTTGGTGGTGGTCGGAGGGGCCCTAAGCGCAGACTGGCAGCCATGCCTCTCTCAGTGTGCCCAAGGGCAGCTGTGGCTACATAAGTAGCTTACCACCACTGGGTGTGACTGAGGAGTGAAATAATATAATTGTAAAGCATCTTTGAGTCTTGAGAAAAGCGCTATATAAAACTGATGCATATTACCTGAGCCTGTAGTGCCATCTAGTGACCAAACACAAAATACAACACGTACTTGGCTCCGTCAACATTTATTCACTTTTCAGGAATTTCTAGATTCTGGTTTGCATACAGTACAGACCAAAAGTTTGGACACACCTTCTCATTCAATGAGTTTCCTTTCTTTTCATGACTATTGACATTGTAGATTCACAATGAAGGCATCAAAACTATGAATTGACACATGTGGAAATATGTACTTAACAAAAAAGTGTAAAACAACTGAAAATACGCCTTATATTCTAGTTTCTTCAAAGTAGCTACCTTTTGCTCTGATTACTGCTTTTCACACACTGCATTCTCTTGATGAGCTTTAAGAGGTAGTCACCTGAAATGGTTTTTACTTCACAGGTGTGCCCTGTCAGGTTTAATATGTGGGATTTCTTGCCTTATAAATGGGGTTGGGACCATCAGTTGTGTTGTGCAGAAGTCAGGTGGATACACAGCTGATAGTCCTACTGAATAGACTGTTAGAATTTGTATTATGGCAAGCAAAAAGCAGCTAAGTAAAGAAAAACGAGTGGCTATCGTTACTTTAAGAAATAAAGGTCAGTCAGTCCGAAATATTGGGAAAACTTTGAAAGTGCAGTCGCAAAAACCATCAAGCGCTACAAAGAAACTGGCTAACATGAGGACCGCCCCAGCAAAGGAAGACCAAGAGTCACCTCTGCTGCGGAGGATAATCAGCCTCAGAAATCGCAGGTTAACAGCCGCTCAGATTAGAGACCAGGTGAATGCCACACAGAGTTCTAGCAGCAGACACATCTCTAGAACAACTGCTAAGAGGAGACTGTGTGAATCAGGCCTTCATGGTAGAATAGCTGCTAGGAAACTACTGCTAAGGACAGGCAACAAACAACCACTCCATAAATTCTAGAGATTAACTATAGTCATTTTCCTTCCCCCAATCATTAAAATGTACAATTATTAAATAAAATCACAGTGTTGTGTTTAGTAAAACCCATATCATCTGTACAAGTGTAGTAATTAAATAATGGCTGATATACGTAACTATCTTTAGCATTAGCATATTAGCACCGACTGGTTGGTGTTTCTAAAGGTATCTGACCAGAACTGACACGGGAGTGGAGTGAAGATTCGAGGGCCCATACCAGGATTTGCTGACATCACCAACAGACACTAACTAGGACACTGACTAGGACACTAACTAGGACACTGATTAGAATACTGACTAGGACACTGACTAGGACACTGACAAGGACATTAACTCGGACTCTGACTAGGACACTGACTTGGACACTGACTAGGACACTGACTGGGACACTGACTAGGACTCTGACTAGGACTCTGACTAGGACTCTGACTAGGACACTGACTAGGACACTGACTAGGACTCTGACTAGGGCTCTGACTAGGACTCTGACTAGGACTCTGACTAGGACACTGACTAGGGCACTGACTAGGACACTGACTAGGACTCTGACTAAGACACTGACTAGGACTCTGACTAGGACTCTGACTAGGACACTGACTAGGACTCTGACTAGGACTCTGACTAGGACACTGACTAGGGCACTGACTAGGACACTGACTAGGACTCTGACTAGGACACTGACTAGGACACTGACTAGGGCACTGACTAGGACACTGACTAGGGCACTGACTAGGACACTGACTAGGACACTGACTAGGACTCTGACTAGGACTCTGACTAGGACACTGACTAGGACACTGACTAGGGCACTGACTAGGACTCTGACTAGGACACTGACTAGGACACTGACTGGGACACTGACTAGGACTCTGACTAGGACACTGACTAGGACTCTGACTAGGACTCTGACTAGGACACTGACTAGGACACTGACTAGGACACTGACTAGGACATTAACTGACTATATCTATTCCAAATCAATGAAGGATATAACATACAACAGGTATTTCTCAGTCTGGATCACTGCATAAAAATCCTGGTTACATAGATTTAAAATGGTAAAGATTACTATGTGAACATTCAGCCAACATCTATTCTGTCACTGTTATATTAAATTATTCCAATGCTAGTTTTTGGTATTCAGCACTGATGTTTGGCCTATGGTAAATTGTTCAAGGTGTTATGTTAAGCTATTAAGCAACAACAAGGGTCAACAAGATCCATGCATTGTTTATGTTATCATGTTTAATGTACACAGCCTTTAACTTAAAAGCAGTGATTAAAATGTATTTTTGCATTCGATGTATTTAAGTCAATACAGCTAAAATAATAATAATAATAATAATAATAATAATAATAATAATAATAATAATAAACCCATTAAATAGATTATTTAGTATTATATTATATTAAAAATGCTACATTCAGCTTTATGTTTTTTAAGTAATCAATAATGTAGAAACACAATGTAAATACCATTGAAGTTATTTTCACACACTGGTTAAGGCAACGGGTTTCCTCGCGCAGTTTTGTAATCACTAGTTATTCGGGTTCACAATAGTTAACAACTCAATCTCCAAACCGGCTTTCACGTCACTTCTATAGGCTTTTGCCAGAGGCTTATTCAAGTCATAAAAGTAGGCTATATGATTAAATATTATTCCAACCAGCTCTAATTCTGTCAGACCCGTGATTCAGCATAGTTTAATACATTTAATCCAGATTTTACATGACTTTGAAAGTAGCCTCATGTCAGGAACATACGAATATCATGCATGGTTTGGGACGATCTATTTGACTTTTAATGCACATTCTGAATAAAGGGTGATAATTCAATTAATATATATTGAACCATTGAAAAAAGTGCTAAGAGACGGTAAAAAAGACTGACAAACGCTGTGGAGCAGGTAGACCAAATGAGGCGGGGCTTGTGGCTGGCGTCCAACGAGATGAAGATTCTCCTCACGTGATCCGGCGGACCGCACTGAGGCGTTCCTTCACTCTGAACTGCGCATCTTTCCGGGTGCTCCACTACCAGACAAGCATTCACCATCCTTATTTAGACCCAGCTCATCATCTCACGGATTGCACTCGACTACTGTCTCGGTTGTGGATGTTTCGACCGGTGTTCGCTGTGTTGTTCGCCTGCGCCTGGCTCTGCGGTGAGGCAGCGAGGAGCCAGGAGCTGAACTACCGCCCCGTCATCGGTAAGACGCGGCCATGGCACGCACTTATGTGAGGAGAGGAGACTGGGAGGGGGTACCTCCGTAATTATGTAATTCTTACCGAGAATGTTCCAGAAAAAAGGTAAAAGAGACGGAGAACGTATGCATATGACTGCGCTATAATCTATTCTCTGCACTTCGGTTACATGTGATGGAGGGCTTTCGAGCCTGTTGCATACTGCCAGCAAAGGACACTATGCCTCACTAGTGCACATTGTATTTTACGATTTAATAGACAACTGTATTTATGTCCAAACTGTCTTGTAATGTTATAATGGTCATGCTAAGATTGGCTTGAATAATGAATCCGTTAAATCTTTACATCTTTTGGTTTTCTCTGACATAGGGCTTCAATCTCACGATGTGAAGCTTGTATGTATAACTATTTTTGGAGAAGCACTAAATGTAGGCTGTAGTATACCAGTTGTATGCACACAGTATGCACCAACATTGACGAATAATATAATTTGTCAACACAATGGTTGGAAAGGCAAGCATTAACACCTGCTCCAAGGAATGTTTAAGTAAAGATGACCGGCCTCGAGCATTAAACAAAGACAGCTTTAAATAATTGGCACACTCTGGATTAATTAAAGGACTATTTCGTTAGGTGTGCCTCAATTCATGTCCAAAGTAAAGCTGTTTATGGGGTTGATTTTCATCTGTTATACCAAGAAAAAAAAACTGTAATGTTGCAATGTTTTGACACACTGTAACTGAGCATAAAGTGAAATCTATAGAGACTTACTACTGCCTGCTGAGAGAACCTGAATCAAGGAATAAAAGCGTGTTTCATTGAGACTAAACTGGAGACTTTAGAAATCACTGTAAATGTAGACAATGTCAGTAGACTGATTACTGAAGAACACGGGGAAGTCAAACAAACATGATACAGATCCATAGTAAACCCTCAGCCAATAGTTTGCTTAACAAGTGTCTGGTGGAGACGGCGGAGCTGGCAAAGGTTTGGGTTGAATGTGGTGTGAGTCATGTCCTGATTCACTACAGGTGTGTGTCTAAATGAGACATAGGCCTATCAGAGCCAGCAGAACCTGTGACATAATCGTGTCATGACATATTTTTGACCAACTGTAGTAGCCACTGTTTAACATGAAGGGTGTTCATTTTGCTTCACGGATTACCGTAGTTACTCTTTAAGGCGTGTGATATCCTGATAAAATAATAATACATTTTGATTGTCATTGTGAAGACATGCGAACCACAAGCCAAACCAGGATCTGTGGTTGAGTACATGATTGCTAAGCCATGAATCATTCACTCAACCACAGTTTTCTCTGGGTCTTCTCATGCAAACAAAGGTGTGTTAAATTTCATATGACTGGGCAAGCTTACACCTGCTGAGCTTAAGACCAGCATACCATGTAGTCTTTCAGTGGACGTGACATAACATGGGGCGGCAGTGGTGCAGTGGGGTAGGCGCTCGCCCCTCGACCAGAGGGTTGGTGGTTCGAGCCCCCGTCCGAGCGCATACTGTCGTTGTGTCCCTGGGCAAGACACTTAACCCACA
>JAVQKC010016335.1:0-11665 GCA_036025475.1 Philypnodon macrostomus
TTATTAGTACTTCATGAGTATCTTAGCGAGTCTAACGGTTCTTCCGATCCAAAGCATTTCATTGCATTTTCTGACCCTGTGTTGAATGTGCATATGACAAATAAACTGAAACCTGAAACGACTGACGCAAAAAAATGGCTTGTGATAACTTGAGTTTTTTCTCGCAATGTTTAAATGTTATTATAGCTAACAGGGGTTTAACTTTGGTAACTTATGAGCTAACAATCTACATATAACAGCAAACTTTATAACTTGAACTACCCACATCCGTTAGCCGCATACACTTACTTCCAAACTACATTTTGACTATAACAAAATACCATAATGATATAATGATCTATACACCGGTAAAAGACTACATTGAAGCTTCTTAATGAACAAAATATAAAATAGGCAAATTATTGATTTGACATAGCCCATCATCAGTCATCATTACAGTTACATACTGTATTACATTGTACTTGAGGTAGATACAATGTAGTTATGGGCTATGTAGAGTAAATGCTACATGGCCATGCTTCAGACAGTGGGGTGCCCTGTTGTGAAGGACCTTGTTATTAATCAAGGTTTACCAAAAAAGAATCAACTTGAGCAGTTCCTTAAAGTGGGTCATTGAACGCAGCATGAATGAGGTTGAAAATTAGGAAACTGCACATAAGTAAAAACAGATTTCTACAAAAGGCAAAAGCAAACTAACAAGTCAAACAAACAATGAATTCGTGAATATTTAGAAGGGCACAGCACAGCACGTCTTCTTAAAGAGTGGTTATTAAGACCAGCCATTTTTGTTTTTTAGATCTGCAGCTTGGTTGTTTTTTGTTGGCATGATCTATTTTTAATTTTGCCCATTTTATAGTCCAATTTCTAAGGGTAAATCCCCCAAAACATCAAAACAAGGTGCAGAGCAGAGCATCTTTCCCTTGTACCAGAAGGCATCTCTGACAGCTTGCTCCTCTGTGCCACAAACTCACAGAAAGTTTTTGAGAATAAGTAAGGAGGATTTCTTTTTCAGAGCTGGTGCAAATATAGAAATGCCAAAAAAATAATGTAGGTTGCCACAGGAAATTGCCTGAAATATAATCATAAAGACATGGCAAATTAAACTAGAATTAAAATGTACCTCCTTGCTGGTCCAACATCACCATGGTGTTGACGCCGGTCTGCTTGCTCTGAAAATGAACAAAATAAAAGATTAATTAAAAAGTGTATTTCTGGTAATCCTCCCGTGGACCCACCACCCGCGGGAGGTACCATAAAGAGCTGGTGCAATGTGGAATCGGGCGGTGGTCGAAGGTGGGAGTTCCCCGCTTCCTCTGATGCCTCCGCGATCCGGTTTCGGACAAGCGGAAGAAAATGGATGGATGGATTTCTGGTAATAGCAACATTGCTCTACTGGTTCCCAAACTGGGGTACAGGATCCACTGTTTTAGCCTTACATTAAACCCCATTGTATTCTGGGGTAATTTCTGATTTGAGCTCAACTCAGTCAAAAAAAAGAATAGTACTTGGAGACATTTTAAAAAGTAGCCCTTGAAGTGAAAAGTTGAGCTGGGTCTTACCTCCTCAGCCAGCTGCAGCATCCGACGAGTGCTCTCCAGAGACTGCGGGAAGACAACAGAAAAAGATGGTGAATGAATTTGGGGGTGAATATTCAGCAATAACCAATGTGAAAACACAAACCAAAGGGAAAAGGCCTCAGTTAGTTCTTCTACTATTTACTTGCATCACCTCCCAGGATTTATACATTAGCTTGTAGAGAATATTCCCAGGGTTCAACATATATTTAGAAATAATAAACAGATTGCAAAGGTTCTGGGGAAACAAGCCAATAAAGGAAGTGAAAAGGGAAGGAAAAACATTCAAACAATTGCCGGCCTTTATTAGCAATGTTTTAAGAACTAACTATGCTATATGCTAATGTATATAAATAAAAAGAACACTTCTGTAATACATCTATATGATTCAGTGCCAATACATTCATTAAAACAGCCATCCTTTTATTTTAGCCCCTAAGCCACTAGTTGGAATCCCTGACTTTTATGATAATATGTTCAAATTGGGACCATGAGGCACATGCTTAAGGCAAACCCTGCAGCCCCATTTTCATATTCATTCAGATCTCCTTTGGGCGATTTAAAAAGGCAATTTCCAGAGTTGTCATGTTGAAGCTCAATGGTAAATATGGAATTACCAACCCATGTTAGCGCTTCAGTAGCTCCTGAAAGAATGACGTCATAGGAAAAAGACTAATTAATGATGTAATAATTTGAGGAGTTATCTGAAAATGTAGTTTGAGATTGAATGCGTTGGTTCAGCCAGTTGACCCTTTTCAGTAATGTTACAACATGTTCAAAGTCGACTGAAAAAACAGCTAAGTCCACAAACTCGATGTTGTAAAAGACATAAAACTGTGCTTGTGTGCATTTTTACTTTCCCCAGTCAGCTGACATGAACGAGGGATGAAGTAATGAGGTGATAGACATATGAGAAATGACCACAGAGGAATGTAATCAGTTCAGGTGAGCCGTCTGTGTGGCTCCAATATTCTTTGCAGAAGCTGAGCCCAAAGCGACGAAAGCGACAGCTCGACTGCCCCCATCCCTAAAGAACTGTTAACAAGAGACTAGGGACCATACACTTCTCATTCATTTTCAGTTGTGTTAGCTTACATTGCAATTTTTGTGATACTGATTGACATCAACATAAAATATCAAAATATCTATTTTTTTTAAAAAATACATTGCACTGTATTGTATCATATTTATTGTATACGTAGTGTAGTGCCAGATGTTTGCCAATTCACAGCTCTATGATTGAATACACTATGACTGGGCAATATACCATTTTTAGGGCTGTTGGGGCTTCAAAAGCATTTCAATTTAAAAAGGGAAACTGAAAAAAGCAAAACATTACAACCCCATAATATATAATATACCTGGATATAATAATACATTTTAGTCATCTTGCCCAGCTAGCCCTACAATACATTAATCAGGCAGTGGAGAAACAGACAAACACAGAATTGGCACAGATTAAATTATCAAGCATGTCCAGGTTTGTGCTTGTGGAGCCAGAACATTGCTGGGGAGGATAAACATTACATTATGTCTCATAAAAATCCCCTGAACTTGGCTAATTAAGGCCGAGATGGAAGACAACGCCAGATTTACCAGATTGGACTTTGAGGAGCAGACAACGGCGTGGTATTTTTATCACTTATTTGGGACGGCTTAAATGGACTTAGGCCTGGAATCTGCTGGCTCTAAAAAATAAGCAGCATTTTCTACCAACATCAAATGAAATAAAGACAATCTTTCAAAACACTGGAACACAATATAGGAAAGTCAAAAACACATGGTTAAAGTCAGTATAATGTAACTACCTTTTGGATGCGAAATATGGCCAATATTTGTTGAGATGGTAATGAAGTTTTTTTACATTTGTCAGATGAAACACACTATTGGAGGAGGGATTTTCTAACATTATGAAAAACACAGGCTTTGTGGCTAAATGGCTCAAGTCCTGGGCACTATGTCTTAATCATTGCGAGATAGAGACAATGCCTTGGATGAGGTCTAGATTAGTTATGTATTTTCCTGTGGTAAGACCAGTCTCTTCCTGTATTAAACTCTGATGCCTCTTCCTGATACAGTGTTGTAGATGTACAGATATGAATGAGTGGTTTACCCAGAGATGAAGAGCTAAAACAAGAGGCCAGTAGCAGCAGCAGAAGAGAGAAAGAGAAATTATTTGAGAAATACTATGGTAGGGACTTAGTGATCCAGGGCTACATTAAGGATTGACATAAATGATTGTATAAATATAGTTATTTTTGATTTGTCTATTTTTTTAAATGACGTGCTGATATTGCGATAAATGTGAAAGCCTGTCTTAGTATGTAGTTAGCATTAGGGCTGATAACCATGTTGAATATTGCAATATGAATATGATGCAAGCAGAATTAGTTCCTTTATTTACTAGTAAAATCAAAACTTAAGACCAAAGACGGACTAAATTATGTAAATCATGACTAAAATGTAATAATATAAGGGTCTAATAGGAAATGATTAGATATCATTCTAATATAATTGTCTATAGTTAGATTTTTGCAATGTGGATATTTTGAGATCATGATAAAGCTGCGATAGATTGTTCAGCCGTATACACTCTAAGCCTGTAGTAAGTAGTTAGCATTGATAATTAGCTCAAGGTGAGGGACACACAGCTACAACCTGAAGCCAATACGACTCATTTGAACCAGATGGCTGCTCAGATGATGCCCTGGAGTGCTCATTATACAATTATCTCAGTCATAATAATGCACTTAAATATAGCTGACAATGTTCAAACTGTCAAAATCACAGAGGGCCAGCTATCAATGTTAAATTAGGCAGAACGATTCTGAATACAACATTTGAATTCAATTAGTCTAATTAGTCTTTTTGTTTATGTTTCACAGTGTGTAAAACGACGTCAAAACGAGACCATTGCTTTGGAAAAAACTGTACTGTGAGATTATCTTTCCACTGTGACATTAGCTCACTGCCATGGCTTTGAGTCACTAGCTTTACCTGGTTTAGGTCCACAAACCTGATCTCAACACCAGTGTCTGGGATTGGCACGAAGAGACAGAAAGACGTGAGCAGCCTACAACCACAACTGGACTTTTGAAGGCATAGTGTGGTCACATGACTGGATTGAGATGTTTTGCGCACGTTATATATTGCATTTTGAAAATAGCTGAAAACACTTTTTACTAAACCTGCTAAAAAACATTTGCACAGCACGTCCTATATGTCTCTTGTTTTGGTCACATCCAAAGCAATTTCAATTTACACATCTGTGGGTTGTCAGACATCTTGTTCCAACGTGTTTGTGATGTTGCCTTTTAGCAACACTCCACCCCATTGTTCATTTTGGTGGCAATATTCTTGTCTTGCAGGCCTGAAATTGTGCACTGGCAGTTTCAAGAACAAAGGCAGCTGCGATCAGCAAAAACAAAGGTGTGACAAACATCAGAGAACGGCACAGTGAACAACTCGTGCTACTGTCGTTTTCACATATGTTGGGATGTCATTATTGGGCTTGTAGTATTAAGTATGTAAGTATTAGAGTATTTTTTGAGTGGTCAGTACCTCGTCGGTCACTTGGTTGGCCCTCATGGTGATCTGCTCCACGGTCATGTCGTCCATATTGATGTTGTCCTGTTTGGGGGCTCCTCCCTTCGCACCAAGCTCTGTGTTTTGTGGCCTGAAAAAACAATATCAGCATAAAAAATTCAAATTAACAAGATTTACACTTACAGAAGGTCTGATTTTGATCATAAATTGTATTCCTGATCTTTTTCAAATTTAAGTTGTTATTTTTCTATGCAATCTTAAGAGCACATTGAGTCTTACCATTGCATGAAATTTAAACCAGGCTTTACTCAACCTTGCTCCACCTTTGGGCCTATTGCCAAATGCCACCAGTTGAGAATCCCTGCCATACACAACACTGTACTGTGGTCATCTATACAAAGCGAGAAAAAGAGGCGCACCGGACCATAAGGCGCATTAAGCAAAACAAAACAGTCAGACAATCAAACTTTATTAAACGTGTTCACAATAACTCTCAACATTGTTCAAAGGTTAATGGTGTATTCACAATAACTCTCAACATTGTTCAAAGGTTAATGGTGTATTCACAATAACTCTCAACATTGTTCAAACGTTAATGGCGTATTCACAATAACTCTCAACATTGTTCAGTTGTAACACATATATAAACACTAATAATAATACACTACTAATATTATGGTGAAGCATAGTACCGGTATGTATTACTCCGTGACGCTCCTGACTCCCGGAGCTTTGTAGTTTACAGAAGTCGTACCAAAACATTTTGACGGAGCGCCTTGAGCGCCGTGTGACACAAAATCTCTTGGAGGTCAGTAAACACAACCAGAATTAATCAATATATAAGGCTCTCTGGTTTTTGAGAAAATTAAAGGCTTTTAAGTGTGCCTTATAGTGCGGAAAATACGGTACTATAAAAAACATGACCACATGCTAGTAATTGGCTAGTAACTTTGTCTAGTAACCTCCTAAAAAGGAGGCCACAGTGGCCAGTGAGCAAAAGAGTTAATGTAAAGACCAGATTATAAAGAATGTTCAATGAAGCAAAACAAGGACTAAAACAACTTTACATATTTTTCAATGGTCAATAGACAGAAATCAGATCCCATCACTGCTTCATATTAAAATTCTCTTTGGCCCCTACACTGATCTGTTGACTCACACTTGGCTCATTGACCATAGTCCTGGGACGGTGATAAGGTCAGCTCCTTGTCCACAACATGCCTCTGTTCTGATGTCAGACAGACAGACAGACAGACAGACCAGGGGACACAAGGACTACCATTGGAAACACAAACATCGAACCTCTTGTTATTTTGGGGTTTGTGGAGGAGTACGACAGGATTGAGGATGAAAGCGGGGATCAGACTGAGTTTTAACACTGCTGTTGAAGTATTACTGAGCCCAATACGAGCAGCAGACACATGTTTCTGTCACTTTGAGAGGATTTACATTTGGAGACTGGATCTGAGACTAACCCAAACAAACGAGTGGGGGCCACTAAATATAAGGTCACATATGCTATCGGTGACTGTTTTAAGAGCTTTAAAATGTCTAAAAATAGAAATATTGTATTCAGATCAATAGACATACTTATTGATGACATATTTTGAAGATTGTAATTCTAGTGCATTTGCCAAAACAGTATAGACAGTAAGTTTGGCAAACATCAATAATCAGTGGTTTAAATTATTAGAACAATTTCAGCTATAAGCTCGCATATATAATCACTTAATTCTGTTGAGTTGATTACAGAACTAGAGCAGACCACTATATTTTGAAAATGTACACGTAGAACAGCCTTTTAGATGCAGGTAGACATTGAATCATTGAACATCGGGTCACACAATTTTACATTACCCCTAACTACATTGTCTCTGCCTCATTAAGTACAATGTAATACACTGTGTAACAAACTGTAATAATGTGTAACTACATTGTACACACAGAATGGTTAAGGTCAGAGTTGGGGTTAGGGACAATGTAGTTACATGCTATTACAGTTTGTTACACATTGTATTACATTGTATTTAATGATCAGATACAATGTAGTTAGGGGCAATGTAAAATAGTGTGACCCAATAATTTTCTCATTCCAATTGTTTGTCATGAAGTCTTGACTATCAATCCATCACAGCTGCAAACCACATTGTAAAGTAAAACCAAAAAAAACATGGTGGTTGTTGTTAATACATGTTTTGGCATCACAAGGTATTCATCACATTCATTCCCCATGTCATCCAGCCCTATTACAAATCTCCCTAACCACTGTCTCCCACAATACCACAGACTGTAATCTCTTCAGATCACTGCAGTAGCTCGAAGTTCTCTGTATGAACTCTATTTGCACGTATGTGAATCCATGGCCGCCAGCGTTGGGAGCTCAGGCTAATCTGGCTGCTGCCCACTGGAGTGTGTCACTGCCTCATGTCTGCTTAATGACAAACATGGTGGAGATGGGATATGACTGCTTTTCATAAAACACACTTTTAATAGAAGTCTGACTGAGTTAAAATCAAAATCTGGGCAAAACAATGTCTGCTATGGCTACTACTATGTCCGTTTTTGTCCTCTGTGTGTTACTGTGGGCTCTCTCTGGCTTCTTCCCAGCATCCAAAGGCATGGCATGTGCTAAGTGAATTGGTGACTCTCCTGGTGAATTAATGTGAGAAATGAATGATTGTCTGTCACGGTTGTCCGCCCTGATACAAATCTGGTCTATGTCCAGGCTGTACCCTGCCTAAGGGCCATAGTTGCCAGGATTGGCTGTACTTTTTTTGTACCTGAAAATCTGTCAGTGACCAAAACAACTTTACTACTAAACAATTGCTGTTTCAGGGGCAAATTTTCAATACACTGTTCTATCCATCCATCCATCCATTCATTTTCTTCCACTTGTCCGAAACCAGGTCACGGAGGCAGCAGTCTAAGCAGGGAACTCCTGCCTTCGACCACTGCCCGATCCACATTGCACCAGCCCTTTATGGTACCTCCCGCGTGTGGTGGGTCCACGGGAGGGCCTGACAGCGTGTGCACGGGCGGGGACTCCAACCACCGACCCTCCGGTTGAAGGGCGAGCATCTACCCACTGCACTGGATAGTTTTGGATTGTGAATCTCACATAACTATATTGTGTGAACCTATGAGGAAAAGCGGTGTCTATGGCAAACCAAGAAGTGCTCAAAAGGTATAGCAGCTTCAGTGGCGGACTTGTAAAACACTCAAATATTGCATGGTGCACTTTTGTTCCTAACCAAATCTAAATAGCAGCATTTTTTGGGCATTTCTTGCTATATTCATTTTTTTTTTACAAATATCTGTTCAAGACCTGCTTACATTATCCTTCATGTATTGTAGTATCTCTATTTCTTCCAAAAAGTAAAGTGGATTTTGGCTGTGCTGCACCAAAGACTCTTACATGTGCTAATGTATCTCGACTGGTACCAGCTTCATGTTTTATTCCGAGAGAACTTGAGCATAATTACAAGGCTATTTCCATCACTTGAAATGTTGCAGCAATTGCCCATAATTGGCCCCAATCATGACAATACATGCAGGAGATCAAACTTTCGACTCAAAGTGAAGCACGACCAGCACATTAGAGGCTCAGGCAAGAACTTTATCTAGATTTTCATAAAGCATGTCCTGAAGTAGCATTGTTATCTTCGCATGTAAAGTGACTAAATATTTTAACCAGACATTTCACAAAAATAGAAATAACTGTGAAAATTGCCTTTAATTACGGCATTTTCTTGAGACAGGAATAGTTATATTATATAGTTACTCTACAGAAAACTAGGTGTCTGTACAAGTATAATTTTATTGAACAAAAAAAAAGCATAAATTCCTCAACCAGGTCTAAATGAAGGGGGAGAAATTATGAATAAATCAAAACTAAACTAAAAGATGTTTTCTAGATGACTACCAGAGCCTTGCAAAGGACCTCCAAGTGCCATCACTGGTACCCATACCACAGTTTGAGAAGCATTCAATGGGGCAAATAAAGTCCAATAATATTTAACTTTATGTTGTTTTCCCATTAGCCACATCTGGCCGACCTCCAGCAGTGAACATGGAGGCATCGTACGTAAATATCCGCCCGCAAAAAAAGAGCTAAATTGCCACAGCTTTTATCCACATTCGCACTACCCTGGAAAGTGCTTGTGTGAAGCTATAACTAGGACAATAATGTCATATTGTTTTAGTCCATCGAGAGCTGCACTGACTGTTCTCAAATGGGGCAAGGTCAGTGTTGTCCCAGACCTTACATCCCAAAGGCCTCGTACAAAACACAGATTACAAAACAGCTACACAGCATTACTAGGCAAAACTAAATCTGAACCCAAACCAAAAATGATCCATGTTTTAGATACAGTAGCTCGATGCCAAAGTTTTCAACCCACTAAAAAATATTTGTCTCTCAAATGTTATTGAACTCATCATTTAATAGGAATAACAGAGGTCAAACACCACCTACATCTCAGAAAATAATTGTATTTCTATTTATTAGTTTCTCTGTCTGTTAGCAACATCATGCAAAAAGTACAAAATGGATGTGTATGACATTTTCAGGGAAGGCCAGGAATGATACAAGAAACAATAGATTTTTTAAAAGATTGGCATCTGTTAGAAACTTTACTCAAAAAATACTGAACGGATCAACAAATCAAAACCTGATTGACACTATAAAGAGCCCATGTGCCGCCAATAGGACCTGTAACACAGTTTGCTTGACCACTCTTTGATCTTCACTGTCAATTAAAGGCAAATAATCCATCCCCAATAATATAAAAACATCATCTTTAATTGAGGTAAGTAATACTGAATAAGCTCACACTGACATATACTTTGCTGAGCGTCTTTGTCTGTCGCCCCCATATCTTTCATCAAAGTCTAAAACTTGCCTGATAATCCCCTGGTCCCTGGTGAGGACTTGTTAAAATAGGCCAACTCTTGGTTCTTTCTCTATGGAGTTTTTTTGCAGTATGTCAATTATGAAGCAATGAGAAGCACATGGACAGCATCACTGGACAGCAGCCTTCACACTTCCACAACAGTACTGTCATTGTGTCCAAGAAACCACCAGATATCCACCAGATATACCATGACACAGAACTAAGGTCATTAGATAAATACAGTTCATAAAGAATGGTACTCACATGACAATAATGTAGACTGTAATGTACAGGGGTGTGTAGTTAGGCCTGGTCCTCGGGTTCAAGAGGTGGAGGGGCCAAAATTAGGCATGATTTAGGTCTAAACCAGGACTTAACCAGGACTAATCAAGTGCCAAATCTGGTCTAAACGAGGCCTGGTCCAGGTCCAAGGTCCAAACCAGAAACAGGTATAAGCCAGGAATAAACACAGTCTAAACCATGTCTTAACCAGGACAATAAAAACCTGCACTGGGATCCCTGATTTACAACCAGTGTGTCAAGATAGAATGATGACTGGAGTTTATGCCTGGCTGCAACTATGGGCCTTGGACAGGCTAAGGCAGGGCTGACACAGAAAGTTTCCGCCAGCATGCATTTTGATTTTTGGAAAATTGGGGTAATTAGCAGACATGTCCAAAATACATAGAAAATGACATTTGTGTGTGGGATCTGTATGTCCTGTCCAGGCTACTGTATATATTTTGGTTTCTTTACAAGTATCCTCCCTGTTGGTAGATGAATGTGGGTGTGAATGGTTGTCAACCTGAAATGTAAGCCCTGAGATTAGTCACGTGGCTCCAGACTCGTAAAATGTGTATTTTATAAACCATAAACATAGCTTCAACACCAGTTTATGGTAATCCCTGTGTGTGACATTCACAATAAAATTCTGGACCAATCAGATGGGGAAACTCACAGCAGTGTAACGCATTTATATGGGAAAAGTATGGCACTGGCTCGACATGGACTCAAACCAGGGATCTACAGTTCAGGGGCAAAAATGCGCTATCAAATTCAAGTGGTAAAGTAATGGCAATATTTAGGCAGATCATTATTCCCTCACTGACCCCTTGTGGCTAGAGGTAGTAGTATCTTTGGCCCTATCTTGCAATGGTACACATAAAACTAAATTCTAAACCCATCCATCTTCTTCCGCTTATCCGGGGCCGGGTCGCAGAGGCAGCAGTCTAAGCAGGGACGCCCAGACTTCCCGCTCCCCAGACACTTCCTCCAGCTCTTCGGGAGGAATCCCGAGGCGTTCCCAGGCCAGCCGAGAGACATGGTCCCTCCAGCGTGTCCTGGGTCTTCCCCGGGGCCTCCTTCCGGTGGGACCTGAAACACCTCCCGGGGGAGGCGTCCAGGGGGCATCCGAAACAGATGCCCGAGCCACCTCAGCTGACTCCTCTCGATGTGGAGGAGCAGCGGTTCTACTCCGAGCTCCTCCCGAGTGACTGAGCTCCTCACCCTATCTCTAAGGGAGCGCCCAGCCACTCGTCGGAGAAAACTCATTTCGGCCGCTTGTATCCGAGATCTCGTCCTTTCGGTCATGACCCAAAGCTCATGACCATAGGTGAGAGTCGGAACGTAGATTGACCGGTAAATCGAGAGCTT
>JAVQKC010016349.1:0-83723 GCA_036025475.1 Philypnodon macrostomus
TAACTAACATAATGGTAACATAACTAACAACGCTAACATAATGGTAACATAACAGTAACATAACGCTAACATAATGGTAAAATAACGGTCTCATAATGGTAACAAAATGGTCACATAACTGTAACATAACGGTAAAATAACAGTATCATAATGGTAACATAATGGTATCATAACGGTAACATAACAGTAACATAATGGTAACATAATGGTCACATAACAGTAACATAACGGTAACATAACTGTAACATAACGGTAACATAACAGTATCATAACGTAACATAACAGTATCATAACGGTAACATAACGGTATCATAACGGTATCATAACGGTAACATAACAGTATCATAACAGAATCATAACGGTATCATAACGGTAACAACAGTATCATAACGGTATCATAACGGTATCATAACGTTAACATAACGGTAACACAAAGGTATCATAACGGTAACATAACTCTATTGTCATTGTTTTGGAGGCTGCCCCAAAGCAGTAGAAGAAAAAAGATGAAGCGATTGAAACGAAGGCTTTGTACTACATTATTGACCCCATGATAAGCTATTTATTGTCAATTGCTAACTGTAAATATATTTATATTTAAAACATGACATTTTCTTAATTATACGGCCTTTCTAATTAATAAATTATTGATTTTCTATCATGACAATTTTGCCTTCTGCTTGATTTCACTGGTGTATCAAATAAAATATATTTTCTTTCTCCATTTTATTAATTTAATGACTTATAAATGCACTAGGACCTCCAGCACACATTATGTCAAATGTTTTGTGCCTTAACATCATCACAAATTCTACTTTAGTCATTAATAAGTGCTAGTGGGCTACGCAAAGAAGTAACTATTTTAAACTAAGTGTTTAAAGATCTGACTTTATGTAAGGTGTTGGCTTAAAAAAGAAGAATCACGTAGGCTAAGGTTAATATCGCTATAGTTTCTAAGCAAAACAATCCTGTCTCAGTCTGTTTAGCCAGATTAGTGCCCGCGTTCACGATCAACTGCAGGCATCGCCAAACGAACACAGATGCACAGTTGGTATATTATAAACTATTTAACATTTTTGCCACTTTCACCAGTGAAATTATCAATTGATCAAATGTAAATGTATGCTATATTAAACACGAATTTCATGGCACAATACATTTTTACCCAACCATTGCGATGTTGTTGGATTCACAAGTATGTCCCAGTCCCTCTGCCGTACTTTCACATGACTTTTATTGCGTGTGACTGACCTGCATTCCTCAAGTGGCTCAATCCTTGTCAAACAGAGACCAAAAAGCTGTTAAAACCAATTACCGTTTGATAGGTTTTGCTTCTAGTTAGCATATCGCTGTTAGCAGAGGAAAAGAGGTGACTAATATGGATGTTGCTCTCTGAGTGTTGGACCAATTTTTAAGGCTGTTAGATGTAAATACATGGATGTGATTTCTTTCATTTTTTGGAGCAGTCAGTGATGGCTGAGCACATACCACCAGACTTCAGAAGGTAAGATTAGCCTGTTACTAAATAATCGTGCATATTCACATTATTCTTCTCATCGTCTAGAAGTGATGCAGTGAATTAGCCTGCTTCACTAAAGCCAGGATGCCCCAAAACAGCTTTGACAAAAATATATGAATTAATGCACGCTTATTTAATACATGCCGTTATAATGCTTGAACGGTAAGGTTATTGTTGAACTGTTTTTGCAGGTGCAGTTATTTCTTTCTGTATGACGGATCTAAAGTAAGAGAAGAGAAGGACCCCACAAGAAAAGGAATCTGCTACTTTTACCCTGAAGAGGTCTGAATATAATACTAATAAATGCATTCACTCATTACTGGGTCTGGTCTACACATATAATCGTTATTGGTTGGTGTGAATATATAAATTGACTGTATGCTTGTATTTGGTCAGACTCCCATTGATAAACAGGAGTTACTTTGTGGGCAACTTGCTGGAGCTGGCCGCTGTGTCTCTGAATTGTCCTCCTCGCCTGTGCATGTACTAAGACTTCACAAGAACAAATTTGCCATTCGAATGAGGGACAACTTCTTTTGGGTAAGTGTGTGTTTTATTGTTACATTTACAACACAATATCATTTTGTAGAGTCTTAAGGGTCTATTCCCTCCATTTAGACACTGGGTTTCTCGGTTGACGTCCCGACTGTCAGTGCCTGCGAGCTCCTGGATCAGCTAATTAATCTGTTCTGTTTCTACAATGGGGCTGTTCGTCAAAGCTACCAGGTGACGTCTTTATCTTTGTTTTTTCAAATGGGATAGTGCAAATTAATTAACATGTGTTCATCAGAGTTAGTCACACGGGCCTTTTCATCTGTAGTCCCACTAGCAGGCTGATGTTAAGGAGAGAAGGGTATATTGGGCACATAACTATCAGACGACTAAACACATACATACAAAATGAGGCATTTTCACTAGCAAGGACCACACCACACTAACAATGGACGTTAGAGAGTTTATTGAAGTGATGACTGGAAGAGAATTGTGGTATGACCTTGGTTCTGGTACCGGAGGATGCAGGCAATGATGAGCTGGGTTAGATGAGACTCTGGACACCCCCCCTGGGTATAAGAATAGCTTGGAGGTGTGGATTCACAGTCTTGAATCTGATGTCGTCAAATAAATTAAGACGCATAGATTTCTATAAATGTGCTCTGAACAATGTTAACATTAATTGTTTAAGGTGTTGCAGTTGTGTTTATGTTTTTTCTGTTGTTTGTGCAGTTTAACAGTCGGGAAGCTTTGGCCGCTCGCTGGGCACAGTACCTCTCACATCTGCAACAGGGGTCCTCAGATCTTCATCATATCTTCAGCTGCATGAAAACCATTGATTCAACAAATGTATGTTTTCCGGCTTGCGTGTTTGAACTGACTTTGCACATTTACAAACAGGATATGTCCTAATACAGTGTCTGTACTTGTGTACTGCATCTTGAACGAAAATGCAAGAAAGTTACAAAATCATCACTTAAATGTATCACAAATGCAGCTGAGATGTTAATGGTTTTTTTATTATTTAGTCACTTTATTTGATCTCTTTTCTTGCTTTCGACCCCAGCTTTCTCAGCTCGTCATATGATCAAATTATGACATTAACAACTTCAAATACGCCTTTTACAACCAACTCTGCTGTAGCTGATACATTTAACAATGGCTGTAGTGTTTTCCTTAGTAAATACACTTGCTGTTTACTCATAACAATCTATTACAAACTTTAATTTTAATTTTCAGGTTGATCCACTTCTGTTGTTAAAAGCTGCTCTCATTATTCAGGCTTGCCAGCGCTGCCCTCTAGTGTTGGCAGGGTGTATTCTTTTCAGGGGAAGGTAAAGTGGCATTTCTGACTTGTCCCTGCAACGTCTCCTAAATGTATAATCGTTTAATGCATTTTTTTTGTAGAGTTGTGAGCACTCAAATGACACCAGCTCTCACAATCAAAGTTATGGTTCATGAAAGTGAAACATTCATCAAGGTATTGGCATTTATTTTTTGGAGTTGCTATATTTTGCTATTTTACACTGGCTTGTGATAAAGACAACATGAGGAAAATATTGAAATTCTGGGGGTATTGAAAGTATATCATGTAAATACTAAACATTAACAACATAAAGATGTATTTTCTGGCATATTTTAGGAACATTACTGTAAACATTCCTGTTTCAGGCCAAAAGACACAATGGCGTGAGTGGCTCTAGGTCGTTGGGTGAATCCATGAGCTCCATCACTGTTTTCTTGACTGCATCTGAACTTCATTATCTGCAGTCCACTCCAGTCGATAAGGAAATCAAGAAGTACTGAATTATTACATTATTATTATATTATCTACTATATAAATCTGTCTGATATTATTATTATTTTTTTTTTCAGATCCCACTCCACTCCATACAAAGAGGCACATCCGAGAAAGTCTCTTTTATCGCGAACATTATCGGACACATCCTCCACCGATTCCGAAAAGTCCGACTCGGGCTCCTCCCAGTCCCCTCTGAAAGCGACCTGCAGCCCTTCCCTATGTTCACCTGACACCAACATATTTAGCCCTGCTGCAACTCAAGGCAATGGTGACAATCTTCTTTCATCAGACTCTCCTCTCATGAATGGGAAACTTGAAGATGAAGAAGAAGAATCTTTTTATCACAGTTTTCATACCAATGGTGGAGATGTAACTGATAATAGTGCAAATAACTCTGGGCTTGAGGCGAGCTCTTGTGTAAATGGAGAGAGTAGCGGGAGTGAGGTGTTGTGTGATGATAGAGGGGTGATAAGGAACCAGACCAATGGTGGGAATCACATGGGGGATCTCGCTGACAATAAGGATGATAACCTCCTTGTGCCCATGACGCTGTACCTACACCGGGTCAAAGGGCTCGTACTGGCCCTGCTGGTGGAGCCACACTTCCTGAGTGACTCTGCGTCTAAGGAAGAAGTGGTAAGATGTTTTTGGTCATAGTAATAATTATTAATATTATAGTATTGTAGTCAGTAAATCACATTTTATGATAGGAACCAAAAATGAATGTGTCCAATAATTTTCACTGAGATCCTTCTGTAAATGTCCAATACACCAACTTAGCACAAAATCGGTTCAAAAGTCAAAATTGTACATGCTCAGTCACGTAATGGGCCTAGTGTTTGATGATAAACGATAATATATATGGAAAACAAATCACAAATTTAATGTTAAAAACTAGTATGCTTATATAAAACACTTTCTGACATGTTTGTAAAATATACGACATGTGCTTGTCCAAAGATAGCTAGCATGGCCTGAGCAGGGTTCTGTTATTAGAAGGTGTCAGTGACACCAAATTACCATGAGTAAAAACTCTGCATGCTACAATCAAAATGGGACTAAGAGAAGTGCATAAAGATATGTAAGTTCAAAGATACAAGTCCTGCCATTAGGAATAACAAAGTAGATTAAAACCCTTAAACTCAGCTTTATGTCAAAAACCTGTATTGAGCTCTTTTGGGCAAAATGACAAAGTATAACAAAAAGAAGCTTTGTTGTGAAGTGAATGTTATACATCACAATATCTCCCTGTGTAATCCACCAACCAGGACTCATTACAATGTGAATTTAATTTAAGCTTAAGTGTGACCTGGGCTTCAAACACAGTTGGTATTAATTCAAGTCAAGTCCTTCCACTTTATAACTAGATGAGTGCACTAATTAATCTTTGTCATGCTGATGAATTCTTTTGTGTGTCATTCTGCTCTGTCTTTGTGGTTTGAACCCAGTATCACAGCAGCTTGGCAGCGCTCAATGGACTAGAGGCTCATCTGAGGAGCATCACCCCGGGACCCCCAGGCGCTCAGGGACCCTATGTCTTTGGCCATTTTGACTGCATTCAGAGCACACTGACATGTAAAGCACTTATAATGATGCTCACAGATTATACACTTCATCTGGTCTTTTTTTTCTTTTTCTTTGCTTGATATATTTTTCTATTGAATGCTTTTCTAATGACTAATCTCTTTCAGTTTCTAAACTTTCACTTTTCTGCTAGAGTGAGTATTTACATTGGTCTGTATCTGAAACAGTCAGGTAAATTGTAATGTTTTTTTGTACAATTTTTACGGTGCATAAATGAAACAGAATTCCACAACTATATCTTACGTATACACATATTATGACTAAAGTGACCGATACATTTTGAACTATTGGATTGTAGGGCGCAACTAACCAGCTTTGTGGTCAGTATTTGTTTTGCCGAGGACTTCTGCTGGTCCAGGTACTGACTTTCCTGTGTCTTTTGTACCTTTGTAGCCAACTTGTCTGGTCGACCTGGAGCAGCCCACGAGCGTCCTTTTGTGAGGGCCACTTCACTTCTTCACTCGCATTTCTGTAACACTGAAACTCTGCAGGAGGCTATTATCAGGTCCGTACGGCGGAGGTGGGACAGTGGTGGAGGGGGGTTTCTCAAATGTCGGGGGCAGGGGTAGTAACTTTTGGGGCGAGGTCATCTAACATGTGACTACTTGCACACAACACGACACAGTATAAATGCTTTTGCTAATATTTAAGTTTTACATCCATATTTAATAAGCTCTCCATAATGGACAGATTTAAGCTCAAAATTACATTTTAATAAAATGCATTTGATTGTTCCTCATAGGAATGCAGGTGCAGCTGTGTATGGCGCCCGGAGTGTGGCACAGGAGACGTATTTCCTGCAACATGGGGGATCATTGAGGAACTCGGGCATCCCAAACCACCAGGACAGTGCCTTCTCTCTGCCCACCAAGGCCCGACACAGGCTACTGAAACATGGAGTTAACCTGCTCTGATGGGACACTGTAGTTTTCATTATGCGCTGTATTTTATGTGAATACTATGTGCCATTTTATTTTATATTAGTTAAATATGACTTTGTGCTACAATGATGTTCGAAGTTTATATGTGATGCCGTTTTACATTGTACCGTACACATCATAATTCAAAGGACTTACTGTATATTTGGGCAAAGTTGTATATTTTCTTATCCTTAGCCCCCAAAGAAGATCTCTAGTTCTTTGAATTTAAATGACGTGTACATGTTCAAACCCCACCTTAGGTTTAGTTATAGTGGTCTTTCAATACTTCTTTGTGAAAGTGCAAATACAGTACAGTACAGTATTATGCTAATCCAAATATGCCAATGTTCTATTTAGACACAACGCACCAAACAGACACTACAATTTACCTACACTTGGTGGCAAATGGTTTCTTAGCTATTTTTGTTAAATCTAGCAAATGTAGTATTGAAAGTTCTAAATTCTGGAATGGAGGCAACTGGAGACAAGACCATAATACACTTTCAATGGAGAAATTAGCATTAGCCACAAAATATTGCAAATGAAGATAGTTTTGACAAATGACAACCACTCTGCTACATGTAGGTGATGTCAGAGCCTGGTTAGGAAACATTAGTGAAAGTACCTCACACTATGTTTATTTAATGTACACATTAGTAACAGTTAGACTTTTGGCTGGAGGCAAAATTCCTTTAGGTTTTACCAGACAAGTGCGTACAGACATGTTGATGAACACAATAGTTTTTAATATTGTATGCTCAGAATTATTCTATCACTCCCCACAAACACTACTTTTTTGTAAAGTTACTCACTGTTGCTCCAGTCGCCTCCATTCCCCATGACAAACATTTAAAGAGTCTATACTCTACACTAATACATGTGTTGTTCTTCTATATAATTTTTTCCAGATACAACATGCTGACATTAAACACTGTTGTCGGTGATTTGAGTGCTGTTGTGAATCCTTGTTGAGATAGGCCCATTAGCGGCTCTCGTGCCCCTTCCTCTGTCTCAGTGCCTCGTGCGTCCTCTTTTATATTCTGTCTTTTTGAAAAAACATTCGCGTAAAATCTTATTTTTCACTTTGTTGTCATTTGTGTAGCCGCTATAGGTTACATCTGTAAACAGAGTCGCCCTTGATGGTCCAAACATGGAGTAATTAGAGGCATTAGCTAAGTAGGTGAATTTGAATAGAAGAGGCCCCAGCTCTTTGGGCCGGCTCATTATGCACGCGCATAAAAAGTCAGCAGCGGGGGGTAAATAGATGGTTAGGGGCACGTACACAAAAGAGGGGCAGGGTCAGGATTCAAATTGTAAGTGGGAAGATGTTCCCATTGTCAGTGGGCTTATATACGCGGCCTGAAGTGCGCGGGTGAAGAGTTGGCACTCAGGAGTTGACGACTACAAAGTCTGCCATTTGGAAGTTATCACCATGTCTACTTCTCACACGTGGACTGTTTTATTTCTTTTGTGTCTCGCGTCAAGTCACATTGGAGTGTACGGTCGAGCATTGTCACGTGCGTATACGGAGGAATATGAACACGCGTCTTTACGCGCGGACGTGTTCAAGCTTTGGAGACGCGGGGTTCCGGACGCGCACAGAGAGCGCTGCGCGGAGCTTGTTGCGCCTTGGATTGAAAACACCCAAGCCCCTCAGGGCGATGAAACGCTGATGCAGCTGCGAGTGCGGCCCTTCTCGCCCGGAGTATCACTTGGATCGGTTTTCCCGGGGAAGTCCCTCTTTAGCTTTGTGCGAAGGGTTTATCATTGCTGCCAACAAAAGGTCCAGTGCAGAAGCGTCAAAGGGATTCAAGGTCGACTGAGAGGAGGTAAGTAAGAGCCTAGTCGAACTCCTAAAATATGACCAAATATTGCATTAGGCCTACACCTTCATGCTGTCTATGACCTGCCCTACATATTTGTATAGGACAGCCTACTGTGTCCCAAAGGTACAAACTGTTCATCTGAAAATAAACTCACTCTATATCTCATATCTGCAGGCACTACAAGCCTGTTGGATTTAAATATTCACAGCTGATTTGCTGCAAAAGCAACTCGGATTCAACAATAGCTGATTTTGCAGCTGTATGAGGCCCAGTTATCTGCATACAAATGAGTCTTAGCTGGCCTAATGTCTCCTATAAGTGCTGTTGAGATGCCCTGCTGACAGATTAGACCAGCCAGGAGTGCAAGTCAATCAGGCCCTGTTGATAAACCATCTTATGTTCCAGTTGGAGATCTTTGACATTTAAAGGCACAAGTTCTGGCTCTTCTCTAAACTGTATTGTCTTTCCTTTCAGAGGCAGATGTGGAGTTTCTTTTATTGAAGGAGATTTTTTCATTGACGATTACACGAGCTGAGCTCCACCTGCAGCTTTCAAATCCACAGCATGTAAAGATTCAGCCTGTGCTTCCGTCACTGGCAAAGCAAAATGTACCTACAAGGTAACAATTCACTTTTACATGAACACAAAATACTTTTTGAATATAAAATATGATTGTGACTAACATTGTTTTTTGTAGATACAGTTCTTCAACACATGGAGACATTATGGAAATACGAGTGGATCTACAATTCCTTATCAAGCATTTACAAGATACTGCTGGAGGACCCACCTCTTCTGGGGCTAGTGTGGTGAACATGTGGCTTGGAGAAAAGCCACTAAAGGACTCTGAAACTGTGGGGGATGGACTGGACAAAGGTCTTGATTTGAGTTTGATGCTGGACTGCAGGCCATCCTGCAGATCTCATGACATCTCCCTCTCTCATGCCCCCTTCATAGCCCTATATTACAGATAGACCGTTGCATGGGCAGGGAAACACAAGGCACAAAACATGCACTTCTATGTCAACTCTATTAATATATAAATGTAAAGTTTTGTAAAGTATCTTTATTAATGTATAATTTGTGAATATGCTATTCTGACTGAGTTTATTGAGTCATTTTGCAGTTATTAAAGCTTGTACCATGGCTAAACACAAAAATGCAACGTGACGACTTCTATCAATAGACACAACAGCGTTCACTTTGTTCAGCTGTGTTCCTCTTTTTGTACAGACTTTAAGATATGAGCTGCTATTTTAAGATGAAGTTTTCACAGTTGGTGAACAACAACACCTGGACAAACAAAAGGCTGTGCGTCTGCTGCAGTTCAGCTAAACAGAGTCTAGACCGTAAGTACATTAGGGACAGAGTCTGGACCTTCTTCCAATGTGTGGCATTTACTGCTGTGTGTTTGACTGCTGGTTGTTAGTACATTTTAATTGTCTACAGGATCATTGCCATGGGTTTTCTGTGACATGATTAAAAATAAAAAACATGAGCTCAATATGATACCTACCAGACCAGACCAGACCAGCTGAGAACCAGTGTACTAGATTATGCCTCAACTATTGCAATGGTTAAATGTGTACTCATGTAGGAAGCATTCAACAAACAACTGCAACATGTTCTGATAAAATAGCACATTTATTAAAAAGAGACAGCATTTATCAGAATTTGCCATTTTGCAGATACTGTATATGCCACATTTGAATAAATTCAGTCTTGAATACATGTCTCATTCCCCTGCTGCTGACTATAGCCCTCAGGAGCACAATGTTTTACACTTATACTAATGTTAAAACAAACTACTGACACTCACGGTGATCGCTGGTAGGCAATTGTGTGTGTGGTCTGCATACTCGGCTGTTCTTTAGTTCAAATTTAATTGATCTCAATCTGAATCGATCTTCAAGACAGGAAACAACACAATTAAGGAAATTTTGATTCTTTTTTTTTAAAACAATAAAACCGTTCATTCAAAAATGTGGTGACGATGCTGAGGTTTGCATTCATCACTACAAAATAATAGAAACGCATTACATATCTAATGAAATGTGGGATGTGTGGAGCTCTTCTTTGGTTTTAATGGAAAAATACTAGACCAGAACTTAAACCCCAGTTGTTTCACAAATTAATGACAGCAGCCCATCGAGATCATTTTCTTCCACACCTGACTACATCTAGAAATTCTGGAGGTTAAAGCTGAGGTTTCCTATGATGTATAAATTCATTTTACCAAATGCTGAATTGGACTATCTGATCCTGTTTTATGATGTATAGAAGGAAATCAGTTGATAATTTGATAATGATAAATTTACCTCCTTTACATTGAACAGATCAGATAGTCAGTTTTAAGCATGAATTATTATACAAACAAATCTCTGGACTACAGAATTAATAATTTCATGACTCATACATAATACTGTGCAAATGTTTTCGGCAGGTTTAGAGACATACTATTTTTTTTTTATCAGTTTACAAAAAGATACATCACTTTTGTGGACATTTTTGAAGGACAGGTCAGTTCTTCTCAACATCTTCACCAGGGGCTTTATAGGAGGCCAGGTTTGTGGACACGTGATCCAAATCAAAACATATGAATATCATTTCTTTATCACCTACAAGTTAATCATGAGAGTCAAGCACGTGCCCAAAACATGAACACAGAACGGTACCTCAAACCAGAGCAGCATTTGTCGAAACCTTTACAAAGTGGATCTGTGGGGAAGATGGGGCAATTTATTTTTTTGATACAAGCCAACAGAAGAGTGACTTCAAGGCGAACGATGGTAAAGCACAATGTATTCAATAATTCAAGGCAACATAGAGACACAAAAATGACAAGATTTCTTTTCAAAATACACAAGGCAGTGCAAAAGGTCACCAATAAAATATAACGTTTAAAATTAAAAAAAAAAAAAAAAAAAAAATCCTGAGGAAAAAAAGTCAAACAGACAGAAATCCAAGTAAATCATAAAGTATCTCCAGAACAACCCCGCTTATTTAACTTATATAGAATAGAATGGAATATCCCACATATTCAGAATTAATTTATTTTTAACTTTTGTATACTCTGTACCAACAAGGCCTCACAAGAAAATGAAAAACCCTAACACCGACAAAATAATAGCAACCTTTATCACACTGTAAAAAAGTGTGATCTTGTACCTTATATACACACGATGATAAAAAAGGACAAAACGTGGTGATTTTGGTGCTGAATTCAAATGTTAAAATCTGCATCTTTTCACAACAGAAAAGGTGCTTATTGTGTCTACGTTTACATGTCGTTTTTCTGGCACCAACCTCTTGGATTTGCGTCAAGGAAATGAGGAGAAGGTTCACAAAGCTTGGCCATTTTCCCCCATGTACTGCATAAGGTTACAGCAATACTCAGTGGCACGGGTCCAGGGGGGACATTTAAGACGCATTAGTGAAACAGGCAAAGTTACAACATTGTCCTTGGAGCAGAACTAGGCATTAAGAGAAGGTAATGAGAGACATAAATAGGAGGGTTAACAAGCTGCTTTTTCAGCACAGTAAGCAAACAGGAGACCATTGTTTAAAGGCTTGCTATAACCAAGGCTCAAGAAGTCAATATAGAATTAAAAACGTTGAGATAAATCTTAAATAATCGCCGGTTCTCTACAAGTAAACATTTTTCTTTCAGATTGTGCTTCATGAAGGCATCGTGCCGGTGCATGAGCAATCAGCACTGATTTTGTAATTCACTTCAAAGTATAAGTCCACAGACTCAAATCATGGCACATTTAGATCATGTAAATTGTGCAATGTGTATAGTATATATCTTTTTTTAATACACAAAGTAAAAAAATCTATCATTTAGCCTAATATATGTATATTAACCCTTGATATTAGGTCAGTTGTTTCAATCTGACCACTTTGCTCACTTGCCACAAAAGCAATTTTAGATATAGATATATTCAGCTACTATCTATCCAATTAAGTGATGTTAATATAATTCTCTAAAGAAGAAGAGATACTTTGGTGGAGCAAAAAAGGCAGGCAAACAAATGAGCAATTCATGAAAGAAAAGCTGTGACCAAAAGTGGCACATTAACTTTGCCTCTCACTAAATGCATACATCAATGTCTTTAAAAGAAATCTAAGATGAGAAAGCATCTAAAGCCCTAAATCAGTATTTGGTGAAACAAATTACCACGTCAATAATACATTGAAACACAACCACTAAAAAGATAAAGGCAAGCCGACTTCTGACAGTGTGGGCTGTCAGGTAAAGGGCTGGTTCAATCGCAGTATGGTACTTCTTTTAGTATTTTATGGCAAAGAAACCGAATGGAGAAAAAAAACAACCAATTCAGAGTGGAAAGACAAATCCAACAAACAGAGAAAGCCCCTTAAACAGAAAGCTGTTTCCACTAACTGCTTGGTTTCTCATCTTTTCATCGCAGCATCCTTTGAGTCCAATTGTATGCTGCCTGACCAGATGCTGAGCAGGAGTGTTAATCCAAGTGCAGTTTCTTGCTACACTCAAAAACAATGCTTTTATTTAGGCCCAAGACAAGTCACTCCTGAGCATCTGCTAGCTGCTGAAATGGACCGGCAGGTGTCGATCCGGTCAAGTCTGAGTGAAAAAAGACTAACATTGTTCAAAAAGGGTCAGCAGAGGTGGACGCATAACACATTCACGAGAGACGCAGCTCCTTTTTTACTCAACGGTACAATTCACCTTCAACAGCAGTGTCATCTCGCGGTGGCTTTCCAAAAAGATATCGTCCTCCATCATTATGTTTTGCTTTCAGTATGCCATCTTGTCCTGTGTGTATGCTTTACCTGTGTTGTCATTTTCACCCCTGCCCCCCTCTTAATAGTCCCGTCTTCTCAGTGCCTAGTCTCTTACAGTCGACATAGGCAGAACAATGTTGGTATGAAGACCCCAAAAGCCACCAAAATTGGAAACATTAGGCTGCTGTTGTCGGCTGCATATGGGTTTGGTGTTCGAGGTCCAGACTGGACCCTGGCCTTGGAGCCTGGCGGGACTTTTTTCTTCCCACCTTCATCACCCCCCTCGGTCTCCTCCTCCTCTTCTTCCTCCTCCGTGTCAGGTTTCTCCAAACCAGGGTGTGGCTGGAGTTTGGGTACGTCTGTAATAGTCCATAAAGAGATTTGAATAAAAGTTGAAAAACAGGTAACGTTCTTGTCCTCTCCATTTATCTCCTATGACTCAATCATGTATAATCATGCTGCCCTAGATCATCCTCGGCAAAAACATAATATAATACATGTAATATAACCAAAAGTATTGGTTAAACTTACCCTCTAATGTCCCCTTCATTACGTAGAGAGCACATACTTTTGGGTTGTCATAATAGCCCTAAAATATGAAAACAAAACAATACTTACATTTACAAAGATAAATACATTCTGTACACATTTTTAATAATTATACCACACTTTCAAAACATAATTTCAGTAGGTCTTTGAGATACATGGCACAACCCATCTTGTAAAACCCTGGAGATAGACAGCTTGAATTAAACATGCGGCAGTGAACAGGTGAGATAAAGACCTCACAGATGTGGCACTGTTGCTATGTAATTTGCATGGCCTCCACGTGGCAGTTGGTCATCTGCTACCTACACATGCTGTTTATGGTGTGAATGTGCGCTGGATTTTCTACATTTTCATGTCACAATATTTGCATCACACTACAGCGAATGCCAGAGTAAAGAAATACAATTAAAAACACGTACCTTGACAAACTCAACCGTGAGCTTGCCATTAAAAGTGGATACTTCTCCCTGGACACTGAGTTTTCCACGTCGTATAGAAAAGGGAACTATTTCATCGTGAGCTGTACTGTGCCCCACTCTCTCAAAGATGTCCAGGTCTTTTACAACTATATGACCGTTTAGACGAACGTCAAATACCTAAAATATAATCCAAAATGAGTACCATAGTAGAGGCAATATAATCCAAAATGAGCACCATAGTAGAGGCAATACAATCCAAAATGAGTACCATGGTAGAGGCAATGGTTCTGATTGAGGATGTGCATGATTTCTATTTTTATAAAACACTAAACTGTTACCTTTTGCTGTGATTGTGCAAAGTAAACCTCTGCAAACTTCAAAACTAATATATAGTCTCCTTCGTCACGAATGGGAACATCATATCCAAATGTCTCTTCATTGTAACGCTCAGTCTGGTACAAAATCTGGTCCTCTGGGCTTGATCGGAGGATTGGCAAACGCACCCCATAATCAGAGGCTGAAGGAGAAGCATTAGATGTAAATCAATAAATCATAAAGTGTCAATGAAAAACCGTCATAAAAGTCTTTATTCATTTCCTTTAGAACCACATCAAAGTATCGCATACCTATCACAGACCTCTAAACATAATCCTGTTCAAAATGTATCACAGAAATCTAAGCAAAAAAAAAACATTAATCAAAATATTTCATATGTATTACAGACCATTGTATGTTAAAGACCAAACTGCCCTGGTTGTGATTGCCTTTATCTGTTTTACTAGTTTCTAAGTAAATAAATGTCAGGCAGCCTCCTAGGGATAGTTAATTTATTATAGATTAACTACAGCTTTTATTTCTAAGGCAGCGCTGTGGCCCTGGTCAACAAGGATACAGAAGTTCTGTTGAATGATCGTAATCATCGCTCTGACTTCAAGATTGTGTTATGTTTTTTTTACTCCATCTATGTTGCTTTTTGTTTAACCACAGCTAAAATGTCTCTTGTAGATTTGATCACCACCTGCTTCCCCTTTGTGAGAGGAGGCGGAGCTGTGGTCCTCTGCGCTGACTCCTCATTAGTTTGTAACTGGGTGAGGAAGCTAAACCACATTGAGCTAGAAATGTCACTTAGAGCTTTCACAATACAAATGTAAGAAACACTGATTTAGTCATGTAAGTTGGGCATCTTTTGCCTAATGGTATACAACAAAAAACTAAATACAAACATAACCTACAGTACCTAGGAGACAAACTTCCACATATTTATTGTGTAGAATATTGTTTAGTTAATGTTGGGAATCATTTCAGAAGCAGAAAGCTTGCTTAATAAAACATCTATTCTTAGGACTAGGTCAGCCATTATCCCAGTACGCTTAAGTGATAAAACTTCTATCACAGCATTTAAGAGCAGTCCAGGAGGTCAAGCGGTGTCAATCCCCATATCAACATACCTTTGCCAAGCTTCCCTTCCAATGGGTCTTTCTTGAAGTGAATTCCATGCACGTCCAGATGGGCTTCACCTCCAGAGTTTACAGCCCAAATAACCCGTTCAGCAAGGTTTGGGTCACCACCATCCGCCAAACACTGCTCCACCAGCAGCGACAGCACCGCAGCAAGCAGCCCACCGACCAGTCCAGCCGTGACCCGCTTCATCTCCACACACAGGCTGGTCCTACACTGAGAGATTATAGAGCATTCAGTCCTATCATTTCAATCAGTCAACTCCACAAATCAATGACTCAGAGAAAGTTGTTTTACACAGTTTTACGAGATTAAATACATATGTATTATTATAAAACACAGCATTTGAACTCCATTATTGCTCTGATGAAAACATGTACATTGAGACATTGTACAATAATTACAACTCTATAACAAAGTCATGTCCCTAGGCTATACTGTCATTGAAAAGCTCTAGGCTTCAGCTTCAGAATGGCATTGTGCAATCCATTAGTTTGTAAAACAATATTAAAATAAAAAGAACGCATTATCCAGCTGATACAGTGTGTAGATTATTTTTTCCTAATGGACCATCTCTAGACTGTACAGACAGGGTCACACTGTAATATGGACTTACACAGATCAAACTTAAAGTCCCAAATATACATGTAATATCGCCATATGGTCACTTAGCAGAGAGAGCTAGCAGGCTTGTCGGTCTTGCAACATGATACCTACAAGATAGCCTACATGTCTGTCTGTCTGTCTGTCTGCAAAGAGGCTACTTTTTAAAGCCAAGAGCATATTTGTTAAGATAGTAAACGTTCAAAGTACAATACGTTACTTCAAATAAGCGCTTTGTCGTTTCCATTAGAGAGATGAGGAGGACACATCATTACAATATACATCTTTTTTTTTCTAAAATAGCTACCACGCTAACGTCAGTAATACCGGTAGTAGCTTTAGCAAAGGAGCTCAGAGATGAGGAAAATACATTATAAAATTACAACATCTCTGGATCAAGCTTGCACTCCTAATGTTATTTAAAAATGCAATGCATGTTTAACAGCGAAACAAAACAATAGCTTTTAAACTAAGTATCGTTGCTCAATGTTAGCTAACAGACCTGTCTAACCAGAAATACTTGGTTCGACCAATACTCACCTAAACACACAGATATCTTCAGCGTTTTTTGATTAGAATGTACAAATCTGTATTATCTGGTGCAGCCTTAGAGTGTCCTTATTATTAAAAGGTATAAATCTCGACAGCGTGGAGATAACCCTTCTCTTTTCTGGTGAGCAGCCTGGTGTACTGACTTTCATTCAATGTGCAGACTGTGCAGCGGCTACAGCCACAGCCTGAGGAGGCGGAGGCGGAAGAGCACTACCTAACTTCACTGTATGCGTGTGATGGACGCAAACTCTGACCAATCACAGACAACACAATCATGTTTTACTCATGAACTTTGACATCTAATTTTACAACAGGATTTATACTTCGTTATTGGATTAAATGGGAAAACACATTACATTTTGTTTCTGTCCAGTGTTATTCAGGAAGACTTGTCAGGCTTCAATTTTGTATTTTGTCCGGTGTAGTACTGGTTTAACCCTGGATTACACTTTCATTTTCTTAACAGCCTGGTACAAATGCAAACCCGATTATGTCCTTGTAGGCTAGTTCTAATTTAGACTTAGCTTGGTTCTGGCTACTTTTGCCCCTAATATATTTTCTGTGATATTCCTTATGTGGGCACATTTTAGTATGTTACAGCTCATCATACTTTTTTGTAGCCTACCTCTTACTGCCCACCCCTCGGCCTGTAAACATTTTTGGTATAGTCCAAGTCTGGTCCAATCAGATAATTCCAGCTCGCTCTGAAGAGGCTGACCCAGCTGACCACGGCGGAGTGAATGGAGATAGTTTCTATGGCAACAGCATTTCCTCCGTCAGACAGGTGTTTATGGATGGGTCTTTATCGAAACTCAGCGAGGGTCAGAAGCACACGTAAGCACCTCGTACAAATATAGACCTATTCATTTACTGTATCCGTGTCTCCTACGTGTCTTACTTCTGCTTGAGGGAACACACCAACAACGACAAACTAGTCTATGCACGATGAGGCTGTGAGACTGCTAGCTTGGTTCTGAGGGTATATTTCACACATACACCGAATTTTACTAGGACTTTTTCAGATGTGAAAGTTGTTTTACCTCAAAATCTCAGATAAAAATGAGAAACAGATTCAGTCCTGGATTAATCTTAGGAGACTTGATTCAAACCTTCCAGTGATAGAAACCATCTACAACTAGGTACATGTTTATAGTCCTGGTTTGGCCTGGTTTAAAATTGGTTTTGATTTAGGTATGATTTACCCTGCCCTTGTGGATTGTGAGTTTGTTTAGACAATTGAATTCAGTAGCTTTCTTGGATTTTTTATAATCCAAACACACAGTGAAATACTGTGGTAGACCTCTGTTACCTTTTTACTGCAGGTGCACTTGGCCATGCATTTATTTCATTATTTTAAAAAGATAAACTTCATGTGAAGGTATATAAGCATGTATTATTCTAGCACCAGGCCTTTGGAGCATATTCCCAAAACCTAGTAGTACCAAAGAACATCACATATTCTTTCTTCTAATAACAATGCATCAGCTCAGCAGTGAGGCTGCAGAGAGAGTCTGGCGGGCTTGCAGTCTTATCAGTGACACATAGCCTAGTATAAATAATAGGAGAGGCCTATTTTTTCCCTTGTTATTTAAATAGACATTATGAAGTTGGACCAACACTATGATTGATAAAGCACTCGATCTGTAAACATATACTGTTTATTATATAATTTCCTCACCACTGTTGAAAGTGGTCCCAATGTAAACATTTTATATTTCTACAGTCATCTTGGCATGTTTTATTTAATGAAAATGTGCATACTATAATCAATAAAATTATCTCTTTGGCATGCATACAAATTGCTTTGACAAGACATTATTAGTGGCATTACGACAACTACAATCACTCACAATTACATAAAGTACAGTAAACAACATAAAAACATTCAATGTTACAATTTACATTGTTCTTGCTGTTGCACATATAGGACAACATAGATTTTACATTCTTGATCTCCTCATTGCAAAGAACACAGTTCTGTAGTCAAATCAAAAAATTCAGATGATGTAAAATTCATTCATTAGCTTACAGTGTACTGGATCAAATCAAACAGCATAGCACATTGTCACTGTTGATGCTGAAAAATGTGTGGAGTACACTGGGAAAACAGTTTTACATTGTAAACCCTGCTGTTAAAATCTCATTGGCTGTAGGACGCACATAAGTATTTCACTGTTGTCTAATTAATTACATACAAGCGACAACATTATAAGACTGGCACAGTGACCTGTCACAGATGGACATACAGTTACACTGCAGATTTATATAGCCACATGGTTCTTAGTGGAGCACCAATATCACACAAAAGACTGCTCACATTTGGCACAAAAACATGCAGCTAATGCACTACTGTGTGACCTCTTGATACAATGTTTTAACAGTGCTCTAACCACTATCTACACACATTAGATTAGCTTTCTGACGTAACTTGACAAATATACTTCTGTTAGAGACAAAATGACAACAATCTATCCAAATAGGAAGTTATTAAGTGGGGCTAAAGTGCAAAAAACATAAGTTGGACAATCATCAGCTACAACAAGTTCTGCCTCAGCTGAACTGCAGACTTTTCAGGAAGAACGCTCAGTGTGAGGTGGCTTCTTGCTTCATAAAACTCTAGGAATCCATTTCCAGTGTTACTTTGATTGGCTTAGAGAATGTTCTCTGTTGGTCTTGGTCAAGTATAGTTAAGGATTTAGCTTCACATTCAGAACCTCAGTCTGTTGATCCTAGCGAGACATCATTCGCACAAATTCTGTGAAAAGTGAATAATTGAGGAAATACAAAAACTCGACAATTTACACATTCTTAAATTACATTTGTTAGGGTTAAACCTTTACCTTCGAAATCAACAAGCCCATCACCATTCAAGTCAACATCTCTCAGAATATCTTCGGCCTCTTTTAGACCAACCTAGAAAAATGATTGGGCAGGTTATAGGGGCACCGCTAACTCATTTCAGTTTTATCCATCCAAGTCCTACCTGCTGTCCCAAAAGTTTCCTCATTGCATCCCGTAGCTCAGCAGGGCTTATTGCACCATCTCCGTTAGTGTCAAACTTATGTGAAAACACAGTAAGAATGAAAAATGTAAAAGTGCACAGCTACAGAAATGAAAGCAGTATTTTGAGTCTTACCTCTCTAAAGGCATCCTTTAACTCTTTTATTCCAATCATATCTGCTGTTTCGGCGAGAAGTTTGGGACCCATCAACTCCACAAAATCTTCAAAATCAACATGACCTCCCACTTAAAAAAGTCCAGAAAGATTGCTGGCGTAAGGATTTCATATTATTATTACAACATTTTCTATTTGCATACATGCTCTACGCCGATCAGATGTGGCACTTTTTATGATGACTGATGAGCATTTACAAAAAAAGCATCTTACCTTGTCTACTCACAAAGACTTAAAATGTGTATTATTATTGTCCCACGTCATACCCAGCCCAGTAAGGACATGCTGCTAAGTTTGAAGACATAATCTAATTTCTCTCTGCTGGGTTTTGATGAACTTTTTATTTCAAATTGTTCACTTCCTAAATGTCACAATGTACTAATAAGTATCTATGATGATAATGCTGATTGTTATCATTAGTATGACCCAGCACAAAGACAAAGAAACACTTACAGTTCATGTTTATTTGCTGGCTCAGTTCTATTAGTTCCATTTCTGTTGGCATGTATCCCATGGTTCTCATACAGTTCCCCAGGTCTTTACAGCTGATGAAACCATCTTTGTCTTTGTCAAACTCTTTAAAAGCATCTCGTAACTCTGTCATAACAAAAGGAAAATATAGATAAAGGTATGTATTTCATTATTTGTTGTGATAAAATCTCAAAAGTGAATGTAATCGCCTACCTTCCACCTCTTCAGGTCGCAGTTCTCTGTCCTGTAAACAAAGAAATAAAAGTCAAGCCAATATAATTTACAAGTACAAACCTACATTTATGTGTCATTGGAAAGCATGCGTGGGATTCATACAAAACATGCCACTGACAGAACCAATACAAAAGATCAGACATCTCTTAACTATCTTTATTTGACAATTGCAATGCGAAAATAGGCCGAACCCTACACTTCTGGGAATTTTAACCTTGAAGTTCACAGAAGAATGCGTCTGTTACTTTTTCTGCGATGCTCGCTTACAATGAACACAACCTTTAAAGGGTAGGAAAAGACACAGACATATCCCAGAAGCCTTAGGGGTTAACAGCAGGAGCACAACGTCTAAACACCCCACGAGAAGTGACGTCAGGTCGGACCCAAAACTGGCTGACCGGAACCAGCCACATACGAAACACACATACGAAAAAAAAGCATTATCATGGGTCACAATGGTGAAATCTAGGGACGCACAATTAATCGCAATTGAATTTAAATTGCAATTTTAATGGTTGCAATTAGCAAAGAATGCAGTTTTTTAACCAATATTCTCTGCACAAAACAAAATAGAAAACAGTCGGAGAGTATTTCTCACCCTATAGAAAACTAAATAGAATAGCAGTCGGAGAGTATTTCTCACTATCTGTCATAAAAACTGCATAGCCCTAGAAAACTAAATAGAATAGCAGCAAATTAATTGGCTTCTTCCTAATTATTATGAGGCTTTAATCAGGGTTTAAAAAAATATCTGGGGGCTAAATGTATTTAATGTATTCAAATTAGGACCTCGTAGTTGATTTAATGTTCTGGCAGAGAGATGCTACAAGAACCAAAATGTTACTATGGCACATTTTGTTTTTTGCATTTGCACTTTTATGCTTTTAGTGTCACAGATGTAATGGATGTAGTGAGACTAACCTAATAACTCTTCCTCTCAGCATCCGGGAGCATCTCTTCAGAGGGGTGCAATGAGAGACAATACTAGCAGCGTGAAAGCTACAGGTTTTTGAGAACTATGTTACATAATTTCAAAAATAGCCAAACTGCTTCTCGGCCAAACTATTATGCAAGTGATTTGGGAGCATGCGGCGATGAGTATTTAAAACATAACCACGTGTTGCCAACTTTCCACTCATCGTTCATAACAGTTTACACGGCACATTGCACAGACTGGCACCTCACACCTATACACTGTCACTGAAACGGTAAACACGCACAGAGGCATTCAAAGAGCCAATAAGAGCACAAGGAATGAATCTTCTATAGTACAAAATCATGTCAGTTTGGAATATTTTAATACATATAAAGACCATACAATGTACTGGTTTTATACACTGCAAGCAATAGTTATAAAGTTTGCTAGTTTATAAATAACTGATGAAATGCACTCGGTAGAACAGGACATTGTCTAGTGTTCCTAAGAAAAGAAGAGACTTTTTGCACAAGTAAACCTCTCAGACTATTATCTCTGCTTCATTGTTCCAGGCATTTTTAGACCACTGAAGTTATTTTAAAGCTATATTTCATCTTTTTAGCATGTTTCGATGGCATACAGTATGTAAAATATAGTTTTATGTGACACATATAAGCTGCATTGTAAAAGCATTTATGTCTTACCGTTTGTAGAGGTGAATGTATACAGTGTCCCATACCAATAGAAAAAAGAGGGACTAAAATGGACCATGAGGACCTTCTCTCTGTTAAAACGGTCCTTTGCATTTTAAAAGATGAGCGGACTCTAGTTGCAGCAAGACCCATGAAGCTAACCTAGATCTCAAAAACACTGAAAGTTTGATGGCACTGCTCCACAGAGACTGACCTGAATGGAAAGCAGAGTAGCCTTAATGATCTCAACAAAGACAAATGAGTTAAGAGAGTGAGAGAGTGGACCACAGACTCAAAAAGATGTATGCCTTTTAAAGGAAAAGAGGATGAGCCTCTAATATAATTCACTGCACTCGGACCACACAGTTACTGTCAGAACGATACAGACATCTGAACCAGGGCTGCGCAATATTAGAAAAACCTGTTCAATATCACTGTAACCATGACGGCCAATAGATAATCTGGTCTGTTAGGGCTGCACAATTAATCAAATTAAATCAAAATCAAATTAAATCAAAATCAAATTAATCAAATTGCAAATGCTGTAAATTTTTAGTCCGTATAATATCCTCTGCACAAACAGTCTGTAAATGTTAATGTAATGTTTCCCTTGTAGATTTAACCTCTACAAACACGTTCTCAAAGGCATGTGATTCTTGTGGACGTTTAACAGTTAATACTTGAGTCTTTTTTTTCAAGTGTTAATGCTTCCAGACAGGATTCAAATGCGCTGAACTGAATCTTACAATCTCTCCAGCAATATTTACAATATTTTTTTGATCAAAATCATGCAGCCCTAAGTTAGGGCTTCATTAACCCTCCGTGACTGAACTTACTGGTCAAAACTGCTTCTCCAGATTTGAATTCAGGACTGATTTTAGACTAAATTGTGATAATTGAATTTATATTTTTATTTGGGGATAACATTTGATATGATTTTTGACTGTATAAATGGAACTCTTAATATTGCCATACTTGGTTGCGATAGTGATACTAATTGTAGGTAGAGAATTGAATTGTTTACAAACACCATTAACCAGAGCTTCAGAAATATGGTCCATAATGTGCCCTTGTGCGACACTCTCCTTCTCCACACCACTCTAATGTAATTGATTGAAATCGACAGGTCATTCATATTCATCTCGTACGTGTGACTAATGGCTGTTCTGGTTTCTTCTCTGGGCTCCACACATCATCTCCCCTCTGCAGACACACAAGGTCAGACTGACCTACAACAGCAACACGCAACACCACATAGAAAAACAACATAATCAAATTTCACTGTGTTTGGATAGCCCTGTGACCGAAGAATATAAACATGCATATTATACAAAGCAATCTACGGAAACTGAAAATTAAAAAACTCATTTGGACTCCTAATAGCAATCAGCCAATTAGACAAGCTGTTCAGTCTTCATCAAAAAATCCCAGCATTGGCCATTTTTAGACCCGTCTTAAAAAAACACAATTTCTCATTGACGTAAAAAGCAAATAGATATTGACAGCCACAATGCCCCGTTCAAGGACATCTTGATACATATCCGTCCCTGTTGCTGTCCTTAACACAACCTGTGGCCTTCATCCCTTTGTCGGGTCATGCTAATATTTTGATAGCCGTGTGTACACTGACTCTATGCTCTTTAAGTCCCTGGATGATCTCTATACAGAAATTGGCTTTCTATACATGTCAAACTATTGAAGTGCTACACAAAATGAATAGAATATAAAGGAGGAGTGTCTGCTAATACGTACTAAGAAAAGATACCTAAATATAACCCATTTAGCACATCAAGGATTTCCACCTCTTTGTACCCAAACTGTTTTATCTCCCTTCACAGCGTGTCCACTTCAATGAGAATGTGTTTCCTGATTGAGAAGATCTGTAGGAGGCGGCCCAGTATATAATTACATAAGCAGCAGAGGAAGCTTTAGTGTCTATTGTCCAACAGTAATGACAGTGCCCACCGACTGCATTATGGAGCACATTAGCCAGAATTGATTTTATTGATAGAGGCACAAACCGCAATTAAACACTTTACGTTTTCATTGAAGAGGGAACCATTCTACCAGAGAACGCAAGGCAAACAAATGGAATAACTTGAGTAAGAATTGAAGTATTTCTAAAAAAAGACACCAAAATGGGAGCAAAGGGAGCAGAAGGAGAATTGGCACACATTGTACTTCTGCCACTGTCCCAAAGGAAGGAAATTGGACTAATGAATCATTGTCACGTGACTGATCTGATCTCTTTCAAAACTGGCGAGGTGTTTATAATGTAGCTTATTACATTGTCAAAATTGCCTTCTGTTTTGCATTGCCATAGAAAATATTAGCTGGGGCTGTGAATCCATTCAAGGCTGTTTGTTATGTGGCCATGTCAGACGCTCAAAATGTGAATGAACGCATGACCCTGAAGTCTATATGTGCTGATATTATGAATAACATGTACAGTAGGCCTACCTGTCCAAATAGCGAGCTCAGGATGGTGCGTAAGTGGCAGTCGGACACCAACGAGGCACCGCTGGACCTCCGGGAGTGACGGGACGACCTGCTGGACAGCGGGACAGGAGAGCACGAGGACGGGGAGGAACTGCTGCCCTCCTGCCCCCCACTCCGGGCAACATTCACAGTGTTACTTTTACGGTCCGTGGGGTGAAAGAGAGGAGCCTTGTCGTCGTGGCAGTCCGACAAAGACGGCTCTCTAGGGATATGGCGTTGGGCGTGCGTGTGACAGCGGCGCGGGGGTTCGGGCGGTTGTTGTTGTTCGGGCATAGCTGATGCTGGAGGGGGACACTCATCTTGGGGTGCTCTGTGGTGCTTCCTTCGGTGATGGTGGTGGTGATGGTTGTGGTGGCGGTGTGTGGATGACCTCCAGCGGTCCTTTACGTCAGACTGACCACTGGGCTCCTGCGTGTCCGGAGCGTGGCTGTGGCGGGACTTGTGGATATGACCGTCCCGGCTGTCGACAAGAGAAGGGTGACACAGGGGTCGCCTGGCGCTTATGTCTCTCTCGGCCGGCCAGTGGGACTCCTCTTGTTCGGCGTTGCTGTTGATAAGAAGCGCGGAGGGACGATGGTTGTGATGGTGCTGATGCTGATGCTGATGCTGGTGCTGATGCTGGAGCAGACTTCTTCGGTTCTCCACTGGCCGGTCCGGGAGGTGTGTTGCTCTCTTCGTCGCGGATGTTTTGAGCAAAGAGGTGGTGGATTCAGATTTAGGGAAGGATGAGCTCATTGCGGCGGTTTTCTCTACATTTGAGGCTCGGTCGTCGACATCACTCGCGCTTCCTCTTCCATTGTGGTCCCATATCCTTCCTGCGTTAAGTTAGGGCTCCATCTCACCGCCCGATCGCAAGAGTGTGCACACACAGAAGCACAGGGGCTCCTCACACATCGATGCGGAGTGCGCGTCACCTTTTCATTGATGTGAATCCTGGCATCAAGGCAATGACGTGGGCGCGAGGCGAGCCATAGTAAAGTCCAGCCCCTGTCCAACTTTCTTATACAGCAGGTAGAACTGATACAAACACAATAATACACCAACACCAGGTTTATGTTTCACAGGGTACATTGCAAAATAATAGGTAGGCATATTCATTATATTATAGAATTTTCTGAAATCCTAAAACATCCAAATATAATGCCAGATTCTTCTGAATCTAAATGAATTACGTACCAGCTACACGCCCTGTTTTAGACGTCAGTCCTGCAGTGTGCCTTTGCTAAGTCTAAATTTAGACAGACTAACTGATTTGGTAGTTATAGTGAAACAGAACTGGCTGCTGTGTACCCATGTGGTCAGTGTTTTCTGTTCCGATGTTGACATTTTCTAATAGGTAGCCTATATTAAATTTTTTTAATTCAATGTTCAGCACTTGCACAACCCAACTGAAGCTGAACAAACCCATAGAAGCTTGCCCTCAATAATTGGGATAAAGGCTTAACATGGATGTCTATAATGTCCACTGTTTATTATTGAAAAATATACATTATATTTAAGCTTTTGTATTGGGGTTATTTGAGTTTTACTATTTGAAGATGTGCCGCCTGTCTTGAAAAGCCATTATTATTTTGCTTTTATTATTTTCTGATTTTTGTCACAATGGAGTGACAAACCTTTTGTCAACATGACAATTTGAATCAAATTACCATAATTATCTGGATAATTCACAAGTTAAAGATGACAAATTCATGAAGATTGCAGCGCAGACCTGGGATTAACACAGTCCGTCCACACATCTGATGTTTGTACTGATTTCCTAGTATAATATTGTCCTTAATGTGTTACAGCTTCGTACGTTTGGTTTGGCTTCTACTGTTCAGACTAAAAACAGCTGCTGAAGAGACAGGACCAGCTGTGACAACATTATTGTGTACCTACGCCTCCAAGTGACACACCTAGATAACTGCATCTGGCTCGAAAGATAAAACACAATTGATCCATTTTTCTGCTTGTCTCTTGGAGATGATCGATACCACAGTTGGCCATTTGCTTTTACAACATATTACAACCCTCCAGGCCAGGTCTGCTCTGCCCCTGTCTTCTCTATTTGTGCGACAATTTGGCTTTTATCTTCATCCATTCGTCTTCTTCTGCTTATTTGTGCGACTAGTGCCAGTTCCAGCAACAGACAATGGCCAGTCACCGGGTTGACAATATCATTCAGGAGGGACAATTTAATCACCAATTCCCCTAACATACGTGCTTGTCTTTGGACAGGGGAGGAAACCGGAGTACTTGAAGAGAACAGCAGGGGGAGGACTTGTACACTCCACCAAGAGGGTCTGGATGTCCTGCATGTGAGAGTATATTGAGTACAGTGAATGTGTCTCCAGTCTGGGGATGAACCCAAATCACCATTGTGCTAATGTGGTTCTAATAAAATATGTGGAAAGGAAACAATGTAAGTCAAAGTCATTGTAAGTCAGGACTCACTCAGCCGGTTACATAAGTCGACCATTTATTAAATGTACAGAAATGCTGTTTAAAATTTGCACAAGAATATGTTAAAGGACAAAACCTCAGTCTCAATGTAAACAAAATGGTCGCCCACCATAAACTGTAAATGTAAAGCGAGTGCTGTGGGGATGACCCTTTTCAACAGCATTTTCAACCTAATTGTGGACAGCTCAATGTGAGTGTCAGTATCACTCCAAGATGTAAACAGTGATGATTACACTTTTGTAAACATTAGTAAATAAAGTGATTATTAGTTTTTGCAAGGACCGATAAAGCTAATGTCTTTCCATTTGCAACAATTTTACCGTTTGTGCACATAGTATAGCCATAAGGTGCTGCTGAAGGTGGCTTTATATCAAACAGATGCAGAATTACAGTGGCCAAACAGAAATAAACATCACAGGATAACTGGGATAGTACTCCATGAAGATTTTACAGAATCTACAAAGTTATTCTATCAAAATCACTTTCAAAGATAGCTTGGTGGAAATTGATTTATGTATTGCATTCACTTCACCTGTAAATCAAGACAACACGACAATTATAGCAATGAGACAATCATCTCCAAATGGACCATTCAAATAATACCTCATCAACCATATTTACAGAGACAATACAAACCCGATATCAAACGCACTCAAATTACAAGAGCCTAGTAAAATTACCAAAAACACTTTCCAACGTTACAGCACAGGTCGACGTCCACAGCGTGACCTAAAAATGTGCTTATCTAACCATGTCTTGTTTCAGAGAGGAGCACGATAATACCACACCACCAGCAGGAGTCATGACGTTAGCAACATTAGCTGTGTCTGTAAACATTCATGGGTTTATATTTGACATTGGACCTAATTTATCAAAAACACACATGACAATCGGTTGAATAGAAGAACACAAGAAGCTGAATTTTAGCCCTTAAAATATAGGTAATAAAAACCTAGGAATGTGTGAGATGAGTTAAGAGGCAGAGGTTCAACAAGATACTGGGCAAAACATCCACCTTGCCTATGTGGCTATGTATGAATCTGTTAGTGTTATAACTGTGGTGAGGTGTGGGTGGTCAGAAAGGTGTGGGTGATATGGCTGCCACATCTCTGTCTGTCTGCCCCAGGGCAGTATTATACAACTGAAAAAAAAGTTTGCACTAAATTGTAGATGCATCGTATGTTGTAATGAAAAACACTACAATAATGCCACCTGATGGCTAAGAAGGGCTAGGTACCTTGCACGCTTTCAAAGTAGCAATACATTCAAATCATTATTTTGTATGTATTACATGTTTAAAACTCAATTGTGGGTGATCTACATTCTTTGTAATTTTGAAGGTAAATGGATAGTTTGCTGTCATAAGGTCTGCTAAGATATGGTATGAAAATAAGAGTACCAAATAACACTGACTGCATTAACAGTGCACAGCCATGTAAAAACACAGATGAAAGATAAAATAGGCCCAATGTTTTGTCAGCTGTTATATAGAGTAATGGGGGATTTGGGCCAGAGTATATGTACACAGTGAATGTGAGATCTGGTCATCACAAAAAAAAGAGTTGCTCCACAATCATACAAACTCTTCCTGAAATGCCTTCTGTCTCTTGCCTGGACGTTTACTCATTTGCCTTCTCTATCCTCTAAGCGGCCCGGAGTGAAAATGTAGTCCAAGGCTTGTCTCTCAGCAGCAGCCACATTGGGATGCCAGAGGTCCACCATGAAGACCACCCGTGGGCCGTCATCTGGATTGCCTACACACAAAAAATTCATACATATTTGGCAATGTTTCAAAGGCAAAATAATCAGTTATTTGTATGCTTCCTGTCTACAGGTCAATTTACAACAAATAATGTAAAAATCTCACCCTCATGAAAGGCCCTGTGGAGGAAGGAGTCATCAAAAAGAAGGCAGCTGCCCTCAGACCAGCACTGAGGTTCTCCACCGACAACAAGCTCACATGAAGGCGGCACTTTGAGACCTGCAAGAGGAAGCACACGTCCTTATGCAAAATAAACAAAACATGAATTCAATACATCTTTGTATAATCCTGTTCTAAAGATATTACTTTTCATTCCTCACATTTGACACATCAATTCAGTTTACTGCTCCTCTGTTTATTTTGGACTTGACTGTGCACAGGGGTCCACAAGCACTATGTATTCACAATGGTTTAAGTTCACTAATGAAGTCTCTTACCCAGGTGGCAGCGCAGTCTGACATTTGTTGGACCATAATGCTCAGTAATTAAAGCCCCTGGTGTGAGCACAGAGAAGCAGGCGTTTCCAAACACATTGTTGGCGATGAAGGTGCGAAGCTGGCCCAGCACCCTCCAGGCCCTGGGGCATCTCCTCACGTTCAAAACCAAAGGGGTGCCTTGGTTGACCAAATAGTAGGTCCACCATTGCCCACGAGGAGTATTGTTGGTTTTCCAGCCCGGTGGAAGAGAAGAGCCACTGCGACCAGGCTGGTGGTAGATGCTTTCAAACTCAGCAAGAAGAGCCGGAAAGCTCTGTTCAAGAAGCTCCACGTCATGTCTCTGTACTTCCCTGGAGAAGAACGGTGCAGAGGGCAGATCAGGGAGGAAGAACACCTCCGGCCGTTGAATGGTTGGTCTGCTGTTCAGATATCTGCCCTGGTCACGAACACCTTTATGGACCCTGCCCATCCCAGACCACGTGTATCGCTTGGCATAGTCCTGCAGGCTGTGGTAGAGCTTCTGGTTGAGGTTCTCTCCAGCACTAGTGCAGCGGAAACACTCTGACGACTGGCAGAAGGCAAAGCCGTTCTGCTCCTCTAACATGGACACGTGCTTCCCTTTACTCCTGAAGCCCCCCACCACTCCTCCAATGCGGCTGGACCCACTAAGATAACGTCCACGAAGGGGACTGGAGCCATGCTCCCTGCCCACCCTATAGCAGTACCACATAAAGAGCACCAGGACGCAGATGCCTATGGCGAAAGCACAGATCTCACACTCCCTTATAGACTGCATCCCTCCGGCCACCATCTCCCTCACATTCTCCAGTGACCACTCCATCACCCTGTTTGTGGAAGTGCTGAATGTGACAGAAACAGAAAGCGCTGATCAGTTAACACGTCTTTTCTTGATTGTAAACGGAGCAGGCCTTCAGACACATGCACGGCACTTGTGAGCAGCTCCTCTTACTCCACCTCCAGTAAACAGTCTGCTGATTTGATCTGACACTCAGTGTCTTCAGTCCTAACATTTCAGTACTCTGAGACGAGGGAAGGTCTCTCCTCGCATGATGTCTGGCTGTGCTGCATTTGAGCTGCTCCTCTTGTTCTTATAAATGCAGACAGAAACTGCACCTTAGGGTTATCTGAAACAGACAGATGAAGTGAGACAGGGTGCATTCATGTGACCTCAACACTATTTACAGAGCCATGCAGAGGAAATTATTGACACATATCTTTCTCAGACTTTGACAGAAAACACCCATCATCTGTGCAGCACTTGAGCACTTTTCAATTAAAATCTAGACACACACCCCATGCTCCACTGCACTACTCATCATGAGTCATGGAGACATACTGCATTTAACACTAATGGTGCTTTTTTCTATTGTTGCGCACAAAGCTTCTGGTGACTTATATAAACAGTGTTTATAGCCTTCCACAATAATAATTGGCATTCATAGGTTGCTCAGTAAGAGCTGGATATATCCTTAGAGGGTGGTTGGGGGTAGGGAGGGGGCGGGATGTAGTTATTTTGTGTTAACATATGCTGCCCAAGAAAAAACATTATAAGAGAACGATTATATAATATTAATGGTGCCAGGACGCAGGGAGTGCAATGCGTCAATGTGATGAGAACTCCACGATGCTCTCTCTCCAAAAATGGTCGGGTAATCCTCCTCCAATAGATCCTCCCTACATCCTGTCTGACAGCATCAAGACGCCCCCACATCCCCCACTTTGACACTCACTGACTGTAGCCATCAAGCCCAAATATTACAATAACACGAACATCCAAAACAGCTTCTCCATTAGGCTGTTCACCAAAAGAGCTTAAGCAGCAGACACACATCTATGAGCGTGGCACTACCAATATGTCCTGGACATGAACCCAGCTAATGTGGTATTTAGTTAAAACATTCGTGGTGTTTTGGTGCATTGATTAGAGTGTGTTTGTGTCCATACCTACTCCACATTCCTAACTGTGGGCAGTGGTGAGGAGAGGCTCACAGGTGTTTCTCCAGTCGAAGCTGCGCACCACTGCAGTGCACACGGCAGGCGGGTATCACTCTTCAACATTATACGATGTGTCCAAAATGCTCCGAAGAAGCCTCGGCTGGATCACATAGACATCGTTCTGTCATTAAAACACAGCGGTACATATCAGATGCGTCGTGCCGAAGGTGTCTCTGCGTGTGTGTTAATGGCCAACAGGGCCGGAATGTAGCCGACAACCCGACAATATTGTTGTAAATACTGAAGACTCACCAGAGGAGCACCCCACAGAAAAGTTCCTGAATAGTAACACAGAACAGCATCCGGTGGCATTTCAAATCAAAATATTTCCTCTCGTTTATTCATTACGTATGCTCGGCAGCAGCTAAAATAAAGCGTATATCCATACACATTTGTCTATATACAATCTTTTGAAATGGGTCATAAATCAGTTTTGGAAGATTTGGCAAATTCGTACAAGGCTCATCTTGTTCGCCTATGACCATCTCTGTTGAATAGGCCCAATACTCGTTATCTTATAGTTTTACATACATTGTTTTCATTCAGTAAAACCAGCGTAGTGTATTACATTTTCAGTGATAATATTTTGTGATCTGACAAATTCACAACACCCTCTTCCGCATGAATCGCTCGGCTCAGCGACTACTCGTGCTACACATTCAAAAACTACATTTCCCATAATGCTTTGCTACTGCACACTGCTTTGCCTTAAGCGGCAAAAGGGGGAGATTAAGTAAAACAAATCAAAGCCTATTTGAACAATAAATACAGTTCAAATCACTTTTTGGCGGTTAGGGGTAGTCATATAATTTGTTGTTCTTTGGAACGATCTGTAAAAGGGCCATTGTTGACAGAGTCCACTGTAACTGGTGAGTTAGGCGACAATGGCTCATACCACGAAGAATCACAATGTATCTTTTTTTAGAGATAACATAGAAGCAGCTTTTGTTTTAGTCCACATAGCCTGAAAGAGAAACTACAGTATGCTTTAATGATGTTGCTTTCATCTATAAGCATGCTCACTCTCACCTGGATCATGCCAAGGGCGATGTGAAGATGGTGTTTTGTCAAGTGCCTTTAATTTGGGGACTAGATGCTCTGGATATCAGCTCCTCCACTGTCTCCTGGACTACTGACTTCAACCAGACCCAATTATGTGCAGCTGGGAGGCTGCCTGTCAGTATAGGTCAGTGATGTAGGAGCACCACAGGGGACTGTCCTATCTCCTCTTCATTTTACTCTGCACACTTGATGACTCTGGTGGTCAGGTGTAGGTATGAGATGAATAGCCTAGCAAGCCAGACTCTAGTCTAGTTTAGAGTATACAGATAACTCACATCTAGCTTGCCAGGCCTCTAGATGAAGAGGAGTATGCAACAGGAAAGACCGTGAGTGGTCCCAGATCAATATAGAGCTAGTCATTAAAGACAAAACGTGAACACTGGGGGAGACCATCAACATCTAGGAACAGGGCATTGGACCATTACAAGCAGCGCATCTGGTCCATTGTGATTATAAAGTTTGATCTCGTTCTAGTGTAATCGCACCAAGAACAGAAACTCTTGTATATTTAATTCACTTGGGTTGCTTGGGTCTCTATACCCTTCTCGTAGACGTATGTGTTGAAACGTGACTGATATCCTGGGTGTATTCTGCTTAAAACATTTAGGCACTGAAAAATAAACTACCACAGCCCAACCTAATACTATGAATTGTGCATCTAGATGTGTAGTCTAATCTGTTTTACAGTGTTGAAATACTATGCCATGGGTTATCTGATTTGACACAGCGGACCATGTAACTCTAACAAGTCTGATCTTGACACAAGTGGGAGCTTTTCAAGGCATAAATCACCTGAACCTGACCATATAGTGCCAGTCACAATATATGATTAATTCAGGAGATTATAGAACAAACCACTTTATTAGAAGTATCTGGATTTCTATGATGGTATGTTCTGTAGTAATGTATCTCTGTTCCATGTTGAAAGGGGCGGGGCTGTACTTTGGGGCCTCTCCCCTTTTGACTTACACCTGTCTAATGACAGTCAAGCCATCACGTAGGTTAGTCAAAACTGTGCAAGGCTCCGGCGTGGTAAGGATACAAAGCCATGGCGAGGTCCAAGACGAGAGTGTACACTTGCTGTGCCTTGATATTACTGTGCGTAGTTGGGGTTATCGTGTGTATTTCTGTGTTTGCTGTGAGGCGCAGATGTCCACATGGCACCTTCTCCAGAGCAGCCGTGGCCGCAGATTCAGAAACATGCTCACAGGTTGGACGGTGAGTTGCTTTCACTATTAAACAGTAAATTAATTTCATGACTAGGCTTTACTACTTCTTTAATAAATGTAGTCTTCTCTCTTTTTTATTTATTATTATTTTGTTTTTAAGAAAAATGCATTTGGGAAAGACATAGTCAAAGATACTTTCCACAATGCAGATATGTTTAATCTAGTTTTACCTTTAATAAAATCACACTACAACCATGATATTCTGACAGACTAATTGAACTCTGTGGAGGTAACTCCCCACATTGTTTGTGGCATATCGTTTTATTGCTCATTTAATAACATTGGGACGAACCGCAAAAAAAAACACAAACACAAAAACAAAAGCAAACAAAAACAACACGGAGAGGTTCTGCGTAATCTGTTACAGAGACATGCTGCAGAGAGGAGGGTCGGCGGTAGATGGCGCCATTGCGGCGCTGCTGTGCACCTCAGTCATCAACGCACAGAGCATGGGCATCGGAGGGGGGTCTATCTTCACAGTGATGGATGGCTCTGGTAAGTATCACGTGGTTTTAATTTCCAAACCAGCACATTTAACAAGAGACTATTATCATTTCAATACACCTTTTTTAAAGGTAAAGTAAAAATCATCAACTCAAGGGAGACTGTACCCAAGATGATCAAACCTGACCTGTTAAAGTCTTGTCCCAAAGGTTTCTCACTCATGACAGGTACTAGGCTAGTTTTATTCAAGTAGAGAAGTTGTTCCATAGTAACATAATAAACATAACAACATAATGAATGAATATAATGAAATCCTTAAATGAAACAACTGCATTTACTTAAACATATTAATTTGACTTTGATGATTTTATTTAGTCTGTCTTTATCAACATATGTACCTTTCCTCTCAGGTAGTGAATGGATTGGTGTCCCAGGAGAAATACGAGGCTATGAACTGGCCCACAAACACTATGGGAAGTTGCCTTGGGCCACCCTCTTTGAGCCTACCATAAAACTGGCCCGAGAAGGTTTTCCTATTTCTCCAATTCAAGGAAAATACCTTTCATTGATCAATAGGACGAGTTCACTATAGTATGAAAGACATTCAATCAAATATACCCCCTTTTTATCATTTCTTGTCTAATATTGACTTTATTTTACTCTAGTAAATTATATACAGACGCAAGTGGAAATCTACTTAACCCCGGTGACACTGTGAAGTTCGAAAAACTGGCTGAGACGTTGGAGGTGATTGCGACTCGTGGTCCAGATGCCTTCTACTCTGGGAAGATAGCGGAGGACTTGATCAGTGACATACAGGAGGCTGGTATTGCCAGAGGACTTTCACCTTGCTCTTTTTTAAGCTTTTGATATCATTGTTTGCCAGAGAGATCAAATTATAAATGAGTAATTGATCAGTTGGATCTGTGGCAGCGATCTTTTACGGAGCTTGAGCGAAGTTGTAGATTTCAAATGCATTTGCTCATGTTTGAACAGTTTGTTCTCTTGTCTAACTCAGGGGGAACACTTACACTGCAGGATCTGGCGGCGTTCAGAGTGAATATGTCTGATGCGTGGGCCTTTCCTTTTGGAGACTTTCAGATGTACATACCCCCGCCACCTGCAGGAGGCGTCCTCCTCAGCCTTGTACTCAACATCATGAAAGGTTTGTTTTGTGAGCTGCTACTCATCAACTCTTTCTCATAATAATGAGCTGTGTTGAAGGAGGCTCATTAAATCTTCAGCCTGTCTGCTTTTGTTTGAGTTGAATAGTTACAAGGATATGTTTTAGTTTACAGAGGAGAAGACATATTACCTTTATTTCACAGGTTACAATCTGGATACAGAATCCCTAAAGCCTGAACAGAAGACACTAGCCTATCATCATTATATTGAGGCTTTTAAGTTTGCCAATGGACTGAAGAAGCATATCCGAGATCCTAATGTCATCTCAGACAAAGTATGTTACAAAACACATTAGTAAGGGGCATGTGTATGTTCTCTATCACCACTGGATATCATTCCTTTTGGATTATTGTTCCTAACAGTTGGCCAGGACATTTATGGAGGATCGTTTTGCTGAGCACATCAAGAGTCTGATCAGTGACAGGACTCATGAAGAGCAGTATTACAACCTCACGTCTTACTTAGACTCTTTTGGCACAACACATGTGTCTGTGCTGGCTGAGGACGGCTCTGCTGTCTCTGTTACCAGCACCATCAACCACATGTTAGTATGAGCTACAGTATGAATGTATCTATTCGTATAAAACTTATTTTTATATATTTTGGCGGCTACATGTTTTTTCGTGATTCATTGTTTTTTTGTTGTTTTTTTTTTACAGATTTGGCTCTAGAGTCTTCTCTCCAAAGACAGGCATCATTCTTAACAATGAGCTGTCTGACTTCTGTGGAAGAGCTGAAATCATCAATTCTGGTAAATGTTATTAATAGTAAAAAAAAAATATCCTTGCCTTTTCATGGCACTCAAATAGTTCCCCCTGATTGCAATTTAAGCATTTTCTTTCTGTACTCTTTCTGATGAGTATGATTCATAATCATGGGTTCTGTCAGTCAAGTCTTTGTTGCATTGGCAGGAGAGCAACCCCCCTCCTCCATGGCCCCTGCTGTGCTGAAGTCTCAATCAAGGACACTCGTGATTGGATCGAGTGGTGGGAGTATGATCACGACTGGGATCGCCTCGGTGCGTGTCCATGGCAATCACTTTAAGTGCTATTAAGATAAATTGCCACAGACTAATGCCTCTCGATGTTGTTATATGGCAAGAGCTATCTTCACAATTGTCCGACATGTCCATAAATGATTGTGTAATCATCACTGTCCCATTTGGGAGATTGTAAAATATTGCCTTTTCACCTAGACACTCATGAATCACCTCTGGTTTGGAAAGAGCCTTAAGGAAGCAATAGATTCACCAGTGGTTTTTGTCGACTCCCAGAATATGCCCAGGTTTGAGTCAAACTTTGATGAGGTAATTATGCATGTGAATTAAATATTGCTAATTGCAATGTCTATGTCTAAAACAGTTAAATGGTTGGTTTTCTTTCCCAGAATATAATTGAGTCCCTCAGATCTTTGGGACACAAATATGATCCAGAAGAAAGAATATTTTTCAATGTGGTTAATGCTGTGGAGAAGGAAGGCGGCTGTATATGTGCCGTGTCTGATGCCAGGAAACTAGGCAAAGCGGCTGGATACTGAATACAAACAATTGGATTTTAGTGAGTTTACAAGGAATTCCTGAAGTTACCAATCAGGAAAGAAAACTGCAGCCAATGTTTGTCTTACACCCATACTGTCACAAAGATAATCACTTTAGTGGCCAAACCTGTAATGTTTGTTCAGACTCTAACATCACTGTTTAAAAGCATCAGGAAGTAACTTTTTAGGACATGCACTCATTAATTAATCACTGAAATATGAATGGTATACACTTTTGAGTTGCGTAATGCAGTATCTATTCCACTAAATATAGGCACGGTATATTTCAATTATTTTTAAGCTCTGTTAAATATATTCAAAGAAGTTCACATCATGCTGTACATTTGTTTTCTAAATAAATCTACAATATTTCACAATTTTCTATTAAATTATTCTGATGTTTTGCAGGGTAGGGATAATAAATACTATGAATGCATACATTACACAATGCCTTCTGACACATGCCTCGTGTGGCCGTTAAGAGATCCTTAACCCAAGGTCACGTCTACAGACCTGTATTTTTTTCCCTTTATTTTGATAGTTTTGTGTGACTTCATGTATTTTTCTTCAGAAGGTATTTTCCTGATTTGTTCTGGGGCAGCCGGAGCATTATAAACAAAAGTTATTTATACACAGAGCATACATGCTGTAGGTTCATGATGGTGAATACTAAATCTACTGTTTTTATATTATGAGTATTGTTATATGCATTAGGTTTAACTATAAAACAAATACTGTTATTAGAAAATATTTCACTTTGATGGTTTTGAAGAAAAACACATGACATTGTACAAATGGCATCAGACATGGTTTTCTGCTGGTGATTATGTAAGAAGTGATCTCAAACCAGAGCTCAACAATGCATTTACACCACAGAAAAACGGCTTATTAGGCTTTTCTCTGTTTTTCTAACCCGTCTACTGTTTGAACAACCATGACATTTTCAAATTCACTTAATCAGAGTTTTAGATTGTTAAGCTTGGTTTGAACTTCAGCAGATTTATCTTGAACATGTATGTGCGCAACTAAATCCATTGGCTTGATTAGATAGGCCGATTAGCTGTTTGAGCTCAAAGCAAGTACCCAGAGAGTATATATGAGACAGTTCACTGGAAACCCTTGATGACTGATGTCTTTATAATACTGCAGCTGTAGACAGTTTTTTTGATCTCTCTTGAAGTTTTAACACAAATACACTGTGGTAAATCTGTAGTAATCATTTGCTATATTGCCCTAGAGTATAACCCAGGTGACTTTGTGGGTGGGCTTTACTTGGTATTTCCAGTTTAGTTTCACACTGTGCTGTGACCTTATAGGAGACACCTGTTGGAAATGCCACATTACCAAATCTGGCCCCAGCAGGTTTCTTAAGAGAGGATGGTTAGGCCTTGTGGAAAGGGGAACACGCTACAGCTGCAAAACTAGGCTAGTCTTATCAGCGTGAACCAGCGGTCAATCTGCCAATTTGTGGATTAATCTGGGGAGATAAATCCTGTTTGCTTTGCTGAGCAGATGCAGATTCAGCAGGTGACCCAGCTGTTGGCCACAAAACTCAAATGTCCCAAAACAAACAACAGAACACATGCCTAGTTTAACCTGTTTATTGGCAGTTAAGTAGAAGACAATTACATACGCTACAACAAGGAAGACACACAAAACAGAAACAAAACAGCATTTTCCCCTTTACAAATATTTGACATAAAAGTTCTCTCTATTTCTGAGACAGTGTTGCCAGATATGAAAGCACATTTACTGGATCAGCCACATCCCCTATTTGTTTACTATTTAATCAGCTCAGAGAGTCACTGCTGAGTCATTTTTACAATTACAGAAACAGACCAAAGACAAAACACCAAAAATGCTAACACAAATCATTACAGACACTGAACACTTGCAAACACAGAAGACACGTTCAAACATTTATTATAAATACATGGTTATGAGGGCATCCTTTACTTTTCTAACATTCAACAATTTGGTCACAAAGAGGTATGCTTCCATTTCAGCTTATATTATTGATATATCTTATATTATTGATATATCTTGGATGAAAACAACATATAGAGTAAATATTACAGAAAAACTATCAAAAATAACAGTGCCTTAAAGTGCATTGCAGTGTTTCGGTCAGCCTTAACCTAATTATTATGTGCTACTGCAAAGGATATGACTATAACCAATAGATAACAGTCATGGCTATGTCTCAACACATGGCCAGGTACAGCATTGATGTCAATGAAGAGTGAAATGGTAGTAGGAAGAGTGTAAGTCAGTTTAGGTACAAACTCATAATATCATTGTTGGTGTAGTTGTATAAATGCATTAAAACACTGTGAAGAGTACAACAGTTCAATAATACAAACAGGTGTATTTCAGCATTTATGCAAAGTACAAAAAAGACCAGTGACAGCTATCCATTGTCAAGAACCTGTTGTCTTCTAAGATTGCTTTGTTCACCAAAAGTGCACAAAAATAGCTTAGTGGAAACACAACAGAGCCATGTTTTGTGTCCTCATTTACATCGACACAAGGGCCACGAGGGTATTCACAAGTGGACATTTGGAAAGGGGGGGAACACGCAAAAAGTCTTGACCTAGCAGTTTTGCCAGCGTCACGTGACGGGTCGTCGGCTGTATAGTCTGTTGAACTTGTGTCATAGCCTTTGTTGAGAGATTAACAGAGAGAACACACAATGTGAAGCTAGGCCCTGGCTGCCAGAGATAGTCTCCGTCCTGGTACAGAGACCCTCACAGAAAGCCCACTCTAGGTCCACTTGAGCTACCGCCGGGATGCTGCTCCTCATGCTGCCGACCAACTGATCCAGATCCTCACTGGCTCCTCAGCATCAAAAGATACAGAAATAGAGGAAAAAGGGTGGAATATACGAAATTGGGAGTGAGAGAGCACAACCGGGACATTAACTCTTCCAGCCCCCCTCCAATGAAACCACAATTTATTCCCAGGAGCACCATCCACCAACACAGTAAGTCTACCTGTCTTGTCTTGTGTGGGTTGTGGTAACCTAAAGAGAAATAGCTTTGGTCAGCCATTTTGAATTAATATGAGAATATGTGCACTGGTTGGTTCTCCATCGTGCTCCAAGGGTGACTAGTAGGCTTGTGGTTGAAGGGTAAACGATACAACTGGACTGCCATGGGACATTTCAACACAACCCTGGTTTAACTGATCACCTCTCACAGTAGTGAAAGGTGAATTCTTTGGAGAGCTGCTTCTCCCCCAAACCCCACGGCTCCAGCTCGTATCGATTCCCCATGTCGTTGTCTTCATCTTGGTCACCTTCATACTCCTCCTCATCATCGTAATGACTGGGCTCTTCTATGGACGTCTCCAGGTGGTAGCAGAACGGTTGACCCTCAGTGTATTCATAAATGGTGGGCAGGCTACTCTTGAGGCTGCAGCGCCGGCGTAGGGCGACCAAAAGCGGCTGTGGCATAGTGAAAATATCCACGTTGTTGCCCAGATCAATCCAGGCCAAACTGGAGAATTTCTTAGGGTCTTTCAGCAGTTCGGTCAGGTCTTTGAGTATAACTATCGTCAGGCGGTTACCATTCAAAGCCAGGGTGCCGAGTTTTGGCATTGAGGCAAGAAGGGGCAGGAGAAATCTTAAGTTAACATCAACGAGTTCTGTGAAGCTAATGTCCACAGCTACAATACTGTCCCGGTTAGTTTGGAGGTAGAAGGCGACTTGGCGAACATCACGGGTGGACAGGGGGATGCCGGACAAGTCAACCGAGTCACTGGACAGCTTCTTCTGTAGAGTCGTCTTGAGACTGTAAAACAAAGACAAAATATTTGACATAAAACACTGATAAGCATTTGTGACATGTTTCTTTGTGTGCAACTTGAGTCTAGGCCCTGGTTGGATGTTATGTTTCCTGTGCTGTCTGAAAGTGGGGGTGACTGGGCTAACTTGGAGCAGAAGGCTGACATAGTAGAAACTCTAGCATGGGGATTTGCCAGTGTAAACAGAGGAGCCAAAATATCCGAATGAGGCAGCAGATTGGGGCTTAAAGCTTGGAGGGCCACGAGCCTGGATCTCAAATAGCTCAACTAAAAGATAAACTGCACATGTGATGGGAGGACTTATTTTTAGGACATCTCTGGGAATGCTGCAGCACTATTGTCTTTTATTCAGTGATGTTGGTTTGATCAAAGAGATCACATGTTCTGTCCTTTTTTTACATCAGGACACTATGAGCCGGTAGTCATAGTAATCTACACTGGTAGCTAATGCTTTGATCATCGTTTGATTTGTGTGTTATTGCAATCAGTGCTAGAAATTCACTTTTGTGTCTATTTCTTTCAGACCATTTACAAACCAAAATATAATTGGTCCATAAATTGTCCATGTTTTCCATAGTTATTCTGACTTGAGCATAAAGACTGTTGAAACATAATATATAATTCTAATTAAAAGGTTGGCAGTTTGATCCTGGTTCCTCCCCGCTGTGTCCTTGGGCAAGACACTCCAACCTACCACCACTGATCATAACATTGGTTTTGTAAGATATGAAAAGGCTCTACTGAAATGCAGCCATATATTTTTTTGTCAATTATTTTCAGATGTAGACTGAATACGTTCAACAGAATTAACACATTGTGCAACAGCTGAGGATGTCAATAATGTAAATAATCACCCCGCTACCTACAATATCTGAGTTTAAAAGTGGAGACAGGGTTGTATTCTATTTTATAACAACAACACATAATATTCATGATTTATTTATGCTGTGCCTTGGCCTTTTGGTTCCCGTCAATCCCCGCACAGCAACCGCCTCCTGTGGATACGGCCTGTGTTTCACTGGCACTGTTACTAAGGTGGCCTGTTGTAATGTTGATTCAGTGTCAGGTTGAATTATAACATCCCGAGGCGCCTGATGACTTACTGTGACATCCACTGCAGTACCTGTCAGTGTCGAGTCTTTAATGTGTTTTGGGGTCATGGTGGAAATGGAGTTGTCTTTTTGTTATGCCCCGACCTGCATTTTCCGCTAGGATTTGAAAGCAGGTGATGGGTGAACACATTAGACAGTTTGTTTTAATTGACAAACAGGAAAACAACCGAAATGTTGCTGTGCATGATCCCATTAAGGTAGAACAATATTACTAAATCGTGCAATATGGGTGTGTTGAGTATTGCTATGCCACAAAGACTAAAGAGAACAGTCTGGATCAAAACCAGGCTAAACCAGGACTAACCTTACATTCAACCATGACATTTCTGAACTTTTGCTGATACTGAGTTAACGGTAGATTTTTTTTTGCCCAAATGCCAAACTAAGGTGGTATTTCATCAGCTGCAGAGGTCTGTATCTTTATTGAGCTCTGTCCACTCTGTCCGTGTTGAGCTGCATGTTTCGTAAGACCAATTGCTGTCCTTCATAATGAGGTGCAAATGGATTTTGATCACACAACTCACTGCTTTACAACTTCGCTCATCCGGGCAAAACCAAGCATCAAAAAGGCATTTACCAAAAGGAAGCATACTCTATTTCCCTAACAAAATGTATCACCTTTGCAAAAGACAAAAGTGGTTTAAAAAAGATCACTTGGTTCAGTAGGCAGCTCAGTGGGCTAAGCAATTCATAATAACATTGGAGGATATGATCGTGCTCTGAAGCGAAAGGAAAGGGCAATATGACCTTCAATGATATATCTCAGTTAATTGGACATTTACCTTTAAACTGGTTGTTTTTGTTTACAGGATGTAGAAAAAAATTGCATTATGTAAAATCAGTCAAAATTATGATACTAAATAATTTACTTTTGTCTATATTATAATATTATATAACAATATAATATTATGATTTTATTAAACCAAGATCACAATTTCAATTTTATAACAATTTTACTTGACTCATTTTTTGTCTTATACAGAAGACATCTGCTATCTATCTATCTATCTATCTATCATAAATGTAATAAATGTAATGTCTTCATAAAACTCCTTTAACTAAAAATTCAATGTATATACAATCTGATGTTCATCATAATACTTCATACTACAGATTAGCAGACATAACTTCATATCATGGTACACATTTTTATCACAATATCGCCCACCCCTTATTACCACATAACCATATAAAGTAGCTATTATATCAATTGTATAATGAAATCATTGGTTAAATTTATATTTTATAATGAGACACTCTGTTTAACAGTACAGGAAGGAATAGGAGTGTTGCTAATCAGTTAATTAGCCAAAGTGTGAGAGAGCACAAACTAATAACACTATACACAATAACACACAGTTGTTTGCAAATGTATGAAATGCTGTATTTGGAGTAAGCATTAATTAAACCTTAAATATGTCCTCACCTCCACCTGAAGCCATTGTTTCTCTGTGTTATTTTCTGCAGTCTTTTACACTCCAGCTTTGCTTTATTATGTATGTATATTATATTTCCGCTCCACCATGGCTCCAACCACAGACCGTCACAGCCAGATAAAAAGCCTAATAAGATCTGCAGCGCGACATTTCTCTCACTTAAAACCATTGTCAGCCGATGAAGTGTAAATGAGAATTGCACAACCAAGAATATTGTCCTTGATGGTGCATGGAATATAGCTCTATAGCTCACAATGGCTATCAAGGGCTATTATTTCAATTTAAAAATAGTTATGTACAATCTAACAGAAAATACTCCAAACAAGCTTAGACCACTCTCTCATTCTTGGATTACAAATATAAAAAAACCCATAATTCACTAAAATCCCAAATAAACGACTAAAATAGATTAATGGGATTAGAGAGAGTTAGACATTAATTCATTGTGGCATTTGATCCAGAAATGTGTGCACAGTATTTAGCAGGAACAGAATGCAGAGATAATGCTGGATAATGACAGGCTAAACAATCCAATGGTATTAAAGGACTAAGCAGAGTAGCAAGTACAGTGAAACTAACCCCACAGTGATGACTATGATGCTATACTGGGGCAGTTTGTTTGAGGCTACAATTATATATGGTCTATTGGTGCCATCTTCAGTAAAGGGTCAAGGGTTTGCTGTACCAGACTTTGAAGCATATACGATTCATTTCTGAAGTCAAACCTCACAGTATATCAAGATAAAACACCTGATTGTATTATTATCATTTAGCTGGTATATCCCCACTCGCCTCTGATTGTGACATTTATAGAGGAACACTGTCATGGCATCATCCATTTTATTAATATCTTTAGAGTATTTTCTTTTAATGATTCACACTGTCTCCCTCAAAGTACTCACAGCATCAGTGTAGTCCTTTCCTGAGCTTACAGCCATCAATTTGAATTTAGCTTTTCCTTCACCGATGGATATATATGCTGATACCTCCGACTGACTCATAATGGACCAGCTCCATTGTCTCCTTCTCAACCAGGGGATTATTTTCATTTTACCAAACAGAAAGCATTATTCTCGGGATCTAGCCATCTGTAGGATAAGCAAAGACTTGACACATGATAGCTGCTACTTTTCTCAAGGATTAGCTGGTGCTTGTAGACTGAGCTCTTTTCAGTATTTCAACCATTGCTAAATCTTTTTCTCTAACAAGGATGAGTGTAATTACAGTTTAGAGTGACCCCGCTGCTATAGTTCAAAAGAACAGAACAAACCCAATTACAGAGAAGAAGGTACAGTGTGTGAAATAAAATGAGAATGAGATGTATCTCAGAAAAACATTAAGCTACCTTTATATCTGGTTTTATCAGCAGAACATATATTCATCACCCTTTGTCGTCCATATTTTTACATTTCTGTGACGTTTTGCTGCCATATAATTCCAAAAGACAGAATTATTTTTTCACAGTACTGGGAAAGGCATTTTATATAAGTGTCATGCCTTAAAGCTACTGGTGAAGCCCAGTTCACCGCCCTGAGCACTTCAAAGAGCTATGATTGGCAGCTGTGGTTACCATGGTGCCCCTGTCAGGTCAGCCTGTGGTCAGCTCTGTCCTAGTTCAATGTCAGCTACAAAGACACGGAGCCAGCGCCTGCTCTGTGCAGGGCCGAGCTGAAGATTTATTATCGACTGGCCGTCTGGACTTACCAGGCCTGGGATTTCTGTCTTGACATGCTCTGCCTCAGCCACTTTGAGTGTGGGGTCAGGTGGTAGATCAGCTGTCGGCAAATCTTATCCGAAGACTTTATAGTGTCTGCATCCTGGAGAGAAATACAGACAGTCACAAACAAGAATATTTAAAATCCCTGGTGAATTAGGCTTTTGCATTTACCTAAGACCTCAACATGCGCAAAAGCAGCACTTATTATTTCTGATGCCTCAAGCTGCTCCTGAACATTGCCTTATTGGAGCAAGAAAATCTAATCACATGCATTGTGCATCGGTGAGGCAAACACAGGAAGTGCACAGGAGAGAGTCTGAGCATCCCCGGTAAACAATGAGGATATCAGTTCATTAGCTGCTTGTTATGTTGGGGCTTCTGGTAGGCAACGTGTTTCAAATTCACCACACAAGAGACCAAAAACAAAAAGAACATTGTCTATTTTCAATTCGAATAACATCAGTCTTGATGCAGCTGTCATGTGTAACACAGAGAGGTTAGTGTATAGGATATCTTACATAAACGTATCTCTGAACAGTTTTTTGACTGTGTTGAATTGATTAACACTATAAAACAGAATGCCCACAATAGTATTTTAGAGTTCATGTACGTATATACATTTATATATATGTATATTTAAACTATACTCATGTTTACTGCATGTCTTCTGTTAACGTCTCTGTCCTTCTCTTACTCACCTACTTCCCCATAATCTTCTTGTTGCCCTGCTGACACCAGTAAATGTAATTGTATTCCTCTTAAAAGCTAATTCAAAATTTCAATTTAGGATCTCTAGTGATGATTTTTCAGGTGATCTGACCTTTTTTGGACATTGCATCTCTCGAGCCAAGCTGAGCAGCAGTTCATGTGAGATGGGGTCCACCAGATTCAGAAAAGAAGCGTTTTTGTACAAGATGTCATTCAGTGATGATCCCTCTAGACCCAGATCCTGGAACACATAGAGCATCAGAATTAGAAAACATTGTATATTAATAAAACGCAGTGGAACTCAAGTGTGACTTTTGGGGCAGAATGCATTAGTGATGGTGAAAAAGAAGCCCTGGTTGTGTCCAACGCTATGTGACTCAAAATGGAAAGATAAAAGACATGTTTTGTTTCAAATATTCATTAAGGGAGACTGCAGCTTTTCATCTACCATAGGAAAGTCAAATCTAGAGGGAGTTGGAAGGAGTGCTGTGCTTTGGCATACATAATCACACCTCGATGACAGCAAGGATCCCTGCATATCCCAACACGCCATGGCACTAACACTCTGGGAGTCATATCTGATGTGAGAAGTTGTTATCTGAACCTGAAATATTCGATTTTTGTATTTTGTAAAGGGCTAAGTGTGTTTTATTGAAAATGGGTTCTGAGGGCTGTGAATTTGAAAAGCGAAACTCCTCCGTAGTCTTATTTACCACCCGTAGAAATGATAGAATATACAAATTAGGAATGACTTCTAATAAGTAAGTCAAATAAGGCTGCACCATTATGAAAAAAATATCTAATTGCGATTTTTGTGACAAACATTGCAGTTATGATTAGATTTGTAACATTGTTTTTGCACAGCACATTTTAAACCTGTCTGGAAGCATTCAAATATTAACTGTTAAACTTCCACAAGAATCACATGCCTCTCAGAACATGTTAGTCGAGGCAAAATCTACAAGAAAACCAGGGTTTTACCATATATTTTTATTTTTATTATATATTTTATTTTGTGCAGATGATCATATTCTGCCTAAGAATTTACACCCTTTGCTAATTGAGACCAGTACATTTTGATTGTGATTCAATTGTGCAGTTCTCGTCTCCAATGAATTTTTCCCCCTATATTTAAACAGTCTACTTTTCAAATTTTTATTTTTTATTTTTTTTTTACATTTATTTGATAGGGACAAGTATATACATTTTACATTGCATATACTACAGCACTTGTAGCCGTGGCTAATTTGCAGTGCTCGTCCCTAGAAGGGCCTTTAAAAAACAACAATTACACAAACAATTTAGACACACCTGGCAAAAAGGCATAAACATGATCACATGACTGACTTCTTTTTAAAACACACTTAAGTTCATATCTAAAATGTCCTCATTTGAATCCTGTTTGAGTTCAGGGCAGGGAGTTTCACAGTTTCGAGCCCTGGACAGAGAAGGCCGACTGAGATGTTTTTCTCACAGGCACTTTTCACTAGAGGCTCCTCGTGTGATGGAGCCCACAGCTCTGAGTGGAACTACAAGCTCACTGAGAACAGGAGGAGCTCGCTTGTAAAAACATTCTTGAAACATTATGATACTTACTTATATGATTATATGTTTATATGTATAGGTTATATGCTCAAATCCACTAGTATTTATAATCTTTAATAATGCTCTTGATTAGGCTGAGGTTTATGATCGTTCAGTCACAAAAGAAAATATTATTAGGAAAAATACAGTGGAATGAATTAGATGCATTCAAAGTAAATTTAGTTTTTGAGGTTATAGATATTGTTGAAGCTCAAACAGTACATCTTTTATGTTACTGGTGACACCTGCACCCGAAGCATCTGCAGTATGAAGGCAAATTAAGCGTTGTAAATTGAGATATGTGCTGACCTTTGGAGTGTGATTAGGCCTTTAGTGCACTGTACATCACACATACATCAACACATCCATCCTCCAGCTCCTAACGAGCCCAACTATAATGACAAGTGCCTCCATACAACGTTAATGAGCAGAGCAGGCTTTAGGGACACGCAACGACCTACAGTAGACCCACACCTGCGAACACGCACACAAATACACACACGTCTTTCCCCAAACACAATCAGCATTGATTGTATTAGACAGTCTGGGTGGGAGGCTGGCAGCTCCACATTACTGGCTCTCCTTTGAACAAGGGCAATGGTAAACATGGAGTTAACCCAAGGCGGGGGCGAGAGAAGTGTAAAAATATCTTCCTCTATGAGATGACATGAAGCCATGACTATTTTACATATGTGCTCCCAGGCTGGGACATGTTCCCTATACAGAGCACAGAATACATTCAGAACTAGCTTATTGTCAGTTTTATTATAGACATTGATGCTGTTTCTGTTTTCAGTTACCAGGCCCCTGTCTTGTGGAATCAACTTCCTGGTTATACATATATAAATTATATTTTCATTTTAATTTAATATACTAGAACTAAAAAACCATGGTAGCTGTTAATTTGACCTGTTTTTTTGCACAAAATCCCCCATTATTTAATACACTGTGAATGTAGATCAAAATACAAGACTTCTTAAGTAAAAGTGGAGCTAATCTGATGGTAGCTCACCTGTGTCCCCAGTGATGTGGCTGTCATGGAGCCCAGCCTAGACCGTTTATCTTCTCTGGTTTGATTAAAGAGCTTCAACTCTCTCTCATGTCAAGGCTTCACAGTAATTAACAGAGGATTGGCCGACAGCTAGAGAGACAGCTAAAGGGCCTAAGGGTGGGCCATATAAATAAGATCAGACCGTTCTCTCATTTCCAATGCCACACACTTGTAACTCTATGGTTGAAGTGCAATGCATCAGTTCAGTGTCAGTGGAAAGGGTTGCTCATTAGATTGCTCAGACTGTGCGAGATTGGAAAACAAAGTATAAATGAAAACTAGATTGAATACTGCAATACCATATGACCATATTTGGATATTCATTTTGACAGTTACCTACAATGTATTAGTCAAAACTGGTGTGAACTGTAATTGTATTGAAGACAAAACCAGTGCTAAAAACAATATTAACCGGTACAATGTCAAGGCAGATCAGAACTAAAGCAGAATAAAACCTAACAACAGTACATACAGGTATACACTACTGCAATATTAGTCAATTTGAGATACACATTGAGCAGCCCTACACTTGTAAGCATGTAAGCATAATGGCACAATGTTTCTTTATTAGTATCATTGAAGAGACGAGTCCTACAAAGATAAATCCAGCCAACGGGATTTTCGCAGCCCCAAGCCTAGATAACTGGAGAGAATTGCATCCAAAAAAGGACATCCAGTCTAAATCACTATAGGGCAGATGATTTGCTATGACAGTACTGTTTTGTTACATTGTACTTGCATTGTACACACAAAGAAACGTACGCCATTTTTCGTAAGTGGGGGTTCTTTTTGAAGCTGAATATATTTACTAGAAATATCCCTTTTATGACACACTTTAATGTTCAGATATGTTCAGCAGATAAATCACATTGCAAATAGGTCAGTGCTGGCGGCCTTCATTGCAGGGTAAACAGGGCATTGCTTTTGGGGTAGAGCAGTTTTCACACGGGGCAGGTTTGTACTGTACCAGTTCAGCCCCAAAAACAATAATCAGAAGCAATAAGAAGAGAATGTGCCAAAAGCCTGTCCTTGTCCTGCAGGTTTACTCCTTTATTCTTGGGTTAGTTCTGGTTCAGTCCTGGTTAGTTCTGGTTCAGTCCTGGATTTGTTCTGATTTAATACTGGTTATAAACAGTTGCATTTTTACAGTGCATTATTTTTTCCAAAATGAGTCTGGAGTCTGGAGCAATGTATGGCTCTGAAAACCAGTGGTCTATAAAGAGTAGTGAGACTCAGACACATGCAGAGGAAATGATTGGAAATAAGAGCATGCATCTGTGTGGCTATTTTAAGATGCTCATTCAAATCAAATGCCAACACAGTGAGAGGAAGGACATTGTAGTGAGTCAGGTACACTGATCTGCCAATGGCCTACTTTCAAAACAAGTACACTGTAACACATGGGTACATTGGGAACATTGGGGAATTGGGGCAACAGATTGGGTGAAATGTTTGAAGTTTGGACTGAGGTCAAAGAATATTTTTTTGCAAGAACTAGGGCACACATATCCTGCATCCATCCGCCATCTGTTGCATTTCAAGGCTGTGTGGGTGGACTTAGCATCAGCAGTGCGCTTGTAAACACCTACCTTCCTCAGTAATTTGAGGACGTCCGTCGCCTGCTCTATCCTCCGTTCACGTAGCAGCTTTTGTATCTCTTTGATCCAGGCCACTCGCCTCATGTACGGGCTATGGTTGGTCCTACGCAGCATCCCGGGCAGTTTGTCTGATTTGAGCATCAGTGCAAACAGAAAGTCCCCTCCGCCTTTACTGCTGCCCCTGTCGCTCTCTCCTGTACCATCCAGAAGCTTGCGTCGCTTTTTGGAGAAATTCTCATTGTCCAAGCTGCTCTGCCTGCTCAGTCTGGAGCCCATGTTGTCAGTAGAATTTTTGGCGAAGCTATTGATAGTATTGGCAGAAGGGCAAAGCCATAGTGTGTCCCGATGCCCTGGATGATGGTTGGAAACAGCGCCGTGCGGTCTGGCGCTGCTATGTCGCTGTCAGCAATGTCCAATCTGGTCAGCTGTTCAAAAATGGACTGTCATTGTCCCGTGCAATCAGTCACTCGTCGCTATTCTGATGCCTCTACCGCGGGCTACGTGCGCCTGTCTCGGATGATGATGAGGATGCTCCGGCTTCTTCATCCTCCTAGAGCTGTCTGCGTTTACGCTGCTGTTTAGATCCGTGCAACGTGGAGAGCCCAGCCAATGCCTGCGTCTGCTTCTTACTGCACGTCGACCCCCTCCAGGCGGCACATGCCCTACAAAAACAACATGCGTATCACTGCGATTGGGGGGGAAGAAGTCAAAATAAAGGTCAAAATATTGGTTTAATCTTTTCTCAATGTCGGGCCTGGGTTTGATTCCCAAATTGGCACACATCTGCTCGTGGCCCTGTATAAATATGAGGTTTTTCTGTAGGCTAACCTGTTGAGGGTCAGCATAGCGCATGTTGTCAAGTCATGTTTGCATCTGTCAAAACTGCACTAAATCATTGTCATTCTTGGGGGATGCCTCTGTAAAAAAAGAGCAGTGTCCCAGAGCGATGGCACTAATGTTGTTGGACCAGGGGGTTTTTGAGAGGAGGTTATTTGAACTTTTGCCTGTCGCTAAAGCCTTCAACAGCAATGTTCTTTCTAGAGCTAGTCTAGTAAATATGTACCACCATCGTGCTTCATGATCGAATAACTCATTTACACAGTACCGGTACATGAAATCTGAGAAAATACAGGAAGACACACCCAAATATAAGCACACACAACCATATGTCCTGCATAAGAGGAAAATATAGTCACTTCAGTTTCAGTTTATTTGTCATATGCACATTCAACACAAATAACCTGACTGTATAATAATCTATGTCTGAGGCTTACTACATAGGCCCAATGCAGATTAGTGCTGTTGAGCAGTTGATGGATTGCATTAGCTCCACCTGTGTAAAGGATTAATTACTCTATTTGCCCAAGTATTGTCATCTCGGTAACATTTATACATTTTGAACTTGCATTGGCCTGTTTCAAATCATTCAGCTAAAGAGTGTGTTGAATGAGCGTGTATGCATATGGGGTCCATTACTTTGTTAGCCCTTCTCATATGTTGTTGACCGCCCTACCTCATAAAGTGGGGTTAAGCTGTCGCTAAGAAACAACAGCAGAGCCTGATTTGATTTGTTAGCCTGGCTCAGGGAGAATAATGCATTTATACAGTGTGTGAAACCAACTGGTGAAAGGGGCTTTGGGAGGAACTGTATCCACAAAAGACCGGTGAATAAATATCATAAACATGAATCTTCTTTAGTTGCTGAATATGTAATAAAGCCCCATCTTTGGACTGCCTCTGAACCTGGGAGATCTACAACAGCAGAGTACTGATTAGATTTGGACTCAGCAGCAGTAGGAGGCCCACAGGCTTGCCATTATCACTCTGTCCCAGCTTCACGAGGCACGCTGGGCTTAGCCGAGGTAACGCACTTTGCTGTCACTGATGCTCCCAGTTTGGATCCTTGTGGCAGCGGTGAAGGCTGAGTTATCTCAATCGTCGTGAATGTAGAATATAAGTCAAATAGAGTCTGGCAGTGTTACCGAGCATGGCAACGCTCAGGGCTGAGCCAATCACACAGCCTCCAGGCAGGGCTGGATGTGGCCTGAATCTGTAAACAGATCCCCTTCACTTTGGAGAGTCTGGGAGATGGAGAAGAAAGTGAATAAGATTAAAGAGTAAAGAACAGAAGCATTCATCATATTAGGATGGGTATCTGTCATTGCAAAAAATATATCATACTAAATTGAAACTGATGTAAATGCATTGCAAAAAGTAAATAAATGTAAATGCAAATGAGAGTTGTTGACTTTTTTAATGTTCTCCTAAAGCTTTGTGATCAAAACTGTGTCCTAACTGTGTCCTTAGGCCTTTCACTGGGCACTGGGTCTGCCTGTTCCTTTGAAATGTGCCTATAAAGCAGCACCTGTATGAGTCACATTACACCTCACACTTAGAAAGCTACAAACATAATTATGCCATAACCAGAGATAGTAAATATTATGACTCCTGCCGTAATAACATGTGTTGTCACCGTGTCTCTATATTTGTGCAACTGCAACTAGAGCGCATCAGTGGTACAAGGATTTTTACCAGTGTGTAGAGGCCCCTGTAAGATCAATTGACTTTCTTGGACAGGAAAATGGTTGGGAAGTCCCTGATTGCTGGTTTGGTGGTTCTGGTAGCTGCAGTGAGCTTGTTCCTGGGGGTGATCATGGGCCTAGGGAAGAAAAACAACCCTTCACCGTCCGACCATTTCTACTCCAAGGCTGCTGTGGCCGCTGATGCTGGAACGTGTTCTGAAGTGGGGAGGTACATAATCTAACAATTATATATTATATGAACAAGGCATTGTGGTATATTCTGTCCAGTCTTCTCGTTTGTACCTTTTCTGATTTTGTTTTTAGGGACATTTTGAAGAAAAATGGTTCTGCTGTGGATGCATCCATCGCTGCCTTGTTGTGTGTGGGACTTTTGAATGCACACAGCATGGGCATTGGAGGAGGACTGTTCTTTGTCATCTACAATGCTACCACTGGTCAGTAAACATTTCTTAAAAGAACAACATAATGCTAACGCAGGAATAATCTTGTATGTTGAGGTGCTGACTTTCTATGGTGCTGAAAATGCATGGTTTCACTTTGCTACTACTTAGTGTCTGCATTGGGTGGGAGTAATGAAGTGAACGTGAAATGCGTTTTTTATAAAGGTGTAATTGTGTTTTTCTACTTTACAGGTAAAGTAGAAACCATTGATGCCAGAGAGACTGCACCCATGAATGCCACTGAAGACATGTTTGGAAACAACACTAAGCTTTCCCGAACAGGTACCAACAAGAGATTTGAGCCTTTTCAAGTCACAGTAGCCCTAGCATTATTCTGACTTTATTTAATTTGTCTCGGTTTGACATATAACTCCACTAATGCAGTCTCAAAGCTAGAACAGCTCAGGTTTCATCATCTCAATTCCCTTTTTATATTCCTGTCCCAGCTTCAGGTTTCACAATCATAAAATGCAATATCCTTATGCAACCAATTTTAATAAGATTGTCTAAACACTTTTGTACCTGACTTAGGTGGACTGTCTATAGCCATTCCCGGGGAGATCCGTGGTTATGAGATGGCGCACAGGCGACATGGCAGACTGCCGTGGAAGGAGCTGTTTGAGCCGAGCATCGCTTTGGCCCGAGATGGGTTTCCTATCGGGAAAGCCTTGGCCCACGCCATTTTCAAAAGTAAAGAGTCCATCGAAGCAGATGACATCATGTGGTGAGGACAAAAAAGCATTAGATATTAAGTAGTTGCTGGGCTGCAGGTGATACTACAGCATTCTACAGCCCTGTACATTTTAAAGAAGAAGGGAGGCAGGAAAATGAGATTCACCCCCCTGTATCTGTCCAACCACACACAAAATCAGCAGATTAACAACAGTCATTATCCTGCCCCCCCTCTCCCTTCAAAATGTATAGGGCTATAGAATGTAGTTATGTTACCTCCAACCCAGCAATAGAAAGTCACCTCGGGCCACTTTATTAGGTAGACCAATTCACTTGCTTGTGAGCTCAAAATGACCCTATCACATCACAGGCCAAAGGAGTTAAAGATGTAGTTTCATCATAAATATTGTTTTACTTTAGCTCCTTCCTGGACTCAACATCAAACTTTGGTCAAAGTGGTAACCCATAAAAAACTAAGGAACATATAGTCAATATTAAGTATTCATTCATTCATTCATTCATTTTTAAATCAATTTCTTATTTTAGAGCTTAAATCATCCACATATATATTCACAGAAGAATTGTGAGAAGCAGAAGACCACAATAGGTGGCCCATTACTATAACATGTACCTAATAAAGTGGCCAGTGAGTGAATTCATTGCCCAGTACTTGATGAAATAACATGAAGCATGTTGTATGTGTTGTGATCTTTCTGATGGGTTTTGTAAAATGTACTATTTCTAAACTATGTGTGGTCTTTTGTATTTCTTCATCTACTTTTTTGCAGTGAAGTATTTTGTGATTCTGAAAGGAATATCCTGAAAGAAAATGACATTGTTCGGTTTCCAAAGTTGGCTGAGACATACCAAAGAATAGCAGAGGATGGTCCTGATATCTTTTACAATGGGTCCATGGCACGAAGTATTGTAGAAGACATACAAGCGGCAGGTCTCACACTTTGTACTACTAAAGCAATTTATAGTTTCTCCTCATGTGTACCTTATATCATAATCTGCTGCTGGTACTGCCTCGTAGGTGGGATTATCACACTGGATGATCTGTTGGAGTACCAGCCTGTGCTCAACGAAAACCCTCTGCGTTTGAATGTGGGAGAGTACACCATGCATGTCCCAGACGCCCCCTCCAGTGGCCCAGTGCTGGCTCTTATTCTCAACATAGTGGACGGTGAGCAGCTGGGCCAAGTGCTTGTGCATTCATGCAGAAGAAAGGATGTCAGGTTTCCCCAGGTCATCCCTATGTGTATCTCTGTTTTTGGAAACACAAACAGAGCTGCAGCAGCTCACTTGTGCTTGCCAGATTACTTTTTAAAATGTTCTGTCAAGACATCTAGTCATGTTTCAAATATAAGTGGAATTATCTGTTAAAATATTCATTTATAAATTCATATGCAAATGTATGGGGACATAATTTTCTTACTATTGTGAGGCGCTGTTGCAGATTGGTCTAAAATAGCTCACAGTGCAAGCAGAAAACATGACTGTTCTTTCACTCATGGCACTTTCTTGTGGATATATTTCAGGGTACAACTTCTCAGACTCAAGTGTTTCCACAGCCGAGCAAAAAACCTTGACATATCATCGCATAGTGGAAGCATTTCGCTTTGCATATGCAAAGAGGAGCCGGCTAGGAGACCCACGTTATCTCAACATAACAGATGTAGGATATAAGACTTCAAACTGGGTTAATGACACTTTGATGACAGCTGGTAACTTCTTTTGCTTCTTTTAGCTCATCCAAAACATGACCTCAGACTACTTTGCTGATGGCATTAGGAATAAAATATCAGATGACACCACACATCCAGACAATTACTATGAGCCAGATTACTTTGTCCCAGACAATCATGGGACAGCTCACCTGTCGGTCATAGCAGAGGATGGAAGTGCTGTGGCAGCCACCAGTACCATTAACTTATAGTGAGTGCAAATAAATATTCACCTATAAATATTAGAGGGATTCACATTTGTATGAAATTACAATCTGTGTTTTCAGCTTTGGATCCAAAGTAATGTCTCGATCAACTGGAATCATATTTAATGATGAAATGGATGACTTCAGCTCCCCCTATATGACTAATGGCTTTGGTATTCCTCCGTCACCCAACAACTTCATCCAACCAGGTGTGGCACATAAAACTTTAGGAATCATGTACTTTTATGAGCTGCCACTCATAATAAACTGTTGTTTCAGGAAAAAGACCATTGTCTTCTATGTGTCCTACAATTATTTTTGACAAACAGAACAGAGTCAAAATGGTTGTAGGAGCTTCAGGAGGCACAAAAATCACCACAGCCACTGCCTTAGTAAGTCTGATTCATTCATGCATTGTTTCTATTCTGTAAACAAATAGTCTTACTTTTTGTTCAAAAACAGGTTATCCTCAATTCATTGTTTTTCAACTATGACTTAAAAAAAGCGGTGACAGAGCCAAGAGTTCACAATCAGTTAAACCCAAATATGACAGTGGTGGAGCAGGGCTTTGAGGAGGTGGGTAAACATTTTCCAGGTAGATTAATAATGACAGAATGTTGAACAACAAAGATTACATCAGAAAAAAATATGCACCTACCTTTTTGTGTGTTCAATAAAATGACACTTGTAGAGAGTCCTGGAAGGTCTGGCCCAGAAGAACCATGTGACACAGATGTTGCGAATTCCAGACTCGGTGGTGCAGGCGGTGGTGCGCCAGGGAGAGCGCCTCTGTGCAGAGTCTGACCCCAGGAAAGGAGGCTATCCGGCGGGTTACTGACGCAGGACGTCCAGCTCGGTTCTGCTTGTGTTCAATTTGATGAAAAACCTGAAAGACATGCAACAAACAGAGCAACAGGGAAAGACTCTCCACATGGTCTCATCAATTATGAATTTAAAAACTTTTACTTAATAACAGGAATGGACTGTTTTCTCACCTCTTCAAATGGCCTCATTACTTCATTTGTGTACACACTTCAAAGAACCAGAGATCAGTGGATTCAGCTATTTTTGACTTGGTGACAGCAGATGAAGGCTTCGCAAATGGAAAATGAATCAACAATTCACATGGCCCAAATTGTATCTGCTGTATGTAAAGAACCCACCTTATGTATAAAATATTGTGCAAAATTAAAACAAACAATGACCAGACAGTGAGTGGTGGTAGGTTGTCAGTCTCTTGTAAAGTTTAAGGGAATAAATCCCAGTTGCTGCTGACTGGTTATCTGAAAAGGGAGTCCATTGTCCAGTAGTATCTAAAAATACACCTCAGGTTGTTGAAGTAGTCCCATGCCTTTATGTGCCTGGCTCTGTTGTTTTCTGCTCAATTGTTATTTATGTATTGTAAAATGTTTAATATCGAGTAGAGGTTACATGAATGTACAGTATATTATAGGCAGAAAGAAAAATACATTTACGGATATATTTTTCTACATATGCATTGTGGTCATGCCATGTATGTTACCATGCTTGTTATTAAACATTTTGTACAAAGATGTTATATTTTATCAAACAGACACTCTGGATGTTTTGTACACTGTATTAGACTATTTGGCAATGTTTTAAGGACTTGAAATTTGGCATATGAAGTGTTTTTGTGAGATTGTATCTCTCCCACATACTATTTTTTATCATCATCCTATTTGGATGCATGCCTACATCCACCTTACAACTACTACTACTATGCCCTACTTGTTCTAGCAATAACACTTTGGCCTAGTTACATATAAAAAACAGGACAGTCTGCTTTTTACTATGAAGCAGTATCCACTTTCTGTCTTATGTGACAGAATCAACAAAGAATGCCTTCAGGTCACATCCCCAAACTTTTAAGTAGCAGCACATAGAGAAAAAACAAAAGCCAATTATACCTGTGCTGGGAGGCAATTTATTATAAGCTTCTTCATTTACTTTAGAGACAAGTGCATTACAATTCTGTCATGAAACAATTTGTTGAAAATATGTCGGACACACATTGAATACAGATATATTACAATTACGTGATCAGGATGCCTACCTTTGGATACATGCTTGATCTGTATTCTTGCAGCAAAAACAAATAATCTGAGCCACTGAAACACATTAATTTTGTAGCCAACGATGATATTGCTCTTGTATCACATAGCGGTGGGGTAAATCAGCTGTCTGGACCTTTATTGATAAACAATAGCTTTTTTTAACCATACTGCTAGTTGTACAGTTGGTATGCCAGTTCCAACCACTGCTGTAACAAAGCAATACATACATTATAAGGAAAGAGATTATAATGGACCTGCCTTTCCCACAAGTAAGAGAAACATAACCTTATTCTTTCATCCAGTTGCGGTAAACTAATAGGAAAAGATTTATACTAGTCCTGACAGCTCACCATCCCCATCTAGTGGTGAGAAACTGTCTTTGTACAATGTAAAAAGTCACATTGAAAGTCATAGTCGTATGGAAACCGGGGGAGCAGGTGTTTGTAATTCCTGGTCCAACAGCCGGAAGAGCATTGCACTTTTGTTGCACTGACAGGTTCGTCCCAGAGAATGATACAGCTGAGCCTGCATGTAGTGAATCTCCCGCAGTCGCTCCTTACATCCCACTTTGGAGAAATATGTTGCAGCCTCATCTAGGGTGTCAACTGCCAAAGCAAGCATATTCAAATCTGCTGGGAAGACAATAGTCCAGTATGTGAGAAATGCCAGTGTTGATGTATGAGTGAGATTATTTCAGCAGTGTTACCTGTTTGCCCTTGTGTGTTTGGCTTAAACTCAGTCACTGCCATCTGACAGCGGGCCACAAGCAGCAGGGCGCGGCCTTTGTCCACCACTGATCCGTGAGCTAAAATAGGCTCAATGGCTTCATGCAGAACGCTAAGAGCCTGTTCGGGAACCCCCAACATCAACTGCAAAAGCATTACATTGTGTGATTAGATAGAGATATTTACATTATGTGGTAGGGCTTTGCATATACTGTATACTGTATACTGTATACTGAAGCATTGGTGAAATGAATTTGCATTCACGGAAAAACAACAGCCTCTGTCTGTTGTCTGACCTGAGTGAAGGCCAAATGAAGGATTGTCTCTGAGGCGAGAGACTGCAAGTGGTGCTGTCTAGCCAAAGCCAAGGCCTGCAGGAGAAGCGGAAGCGCTGTGGAGAAGCCAGACGACTCCCAGTGGAGCTCAGCGGTCGAAAGCATAACTCTGTCAAAAACAAGAATCTGAGTCAGGCTCAGGCTTTTTAAACAGTGCATTCAATCATCACTGTAAGACATCCATTCTAATTAAAGTGAAACCTGTGAATGCCACATATACCTGATGGACAGCTCTGTACATTTGGTCTTGTCACAGTGCACTTGCAATCTTTGCAGTACACTGCAAGCCTCTGTGGTGCGTCTTAGAGCCTTCAGAACCAGAGCTTTCCTGTTAAAAAAACATATCTTAACTTAAAAAATAAAAGGAAATTACTATAATACGGTATTTGTGGCAGTCCGTACCTGTAAAGTCCCTGTGTTTTGTTTAGGGCGGACATGGCAACAATTAGTGGTTCTGCCAAATTGTACTTCCCTTCATTCATATGTCTCTCAAACTGAATTTTCAAATCGCACAGTGCCCACAACTAAATTAAGAGAAAATATTACATAAATTACATCATTATAAATAATCTTGGAAATAGTTTTTATGCTCATCAGTGACCGTAAATGTCAAAGTCACAAAGCAAACCTTGGCATGCTGCGTGTGTGGAGGAAACTGCTCTTTCAAATGCTGAAGAATCTCTGAAACAGCACTGTACAGGCCCTAAAACAGACACATGGGAAAAAGAGTGATATATTAAGCACTGACCAGAAGCAGACCTGATCAATGCTTATTACTTTCCTGCAAGGCTTGGCCAATTGACTAATGGATATACAACTATGATACGGAAAGCAGAAAGAAGCAATCAAATCAGATGTGTAACCTGCTCAGCATGCAGCTCGGCCAGGTGGCACAGAGCCACGGCAAAGGCTTCTGTATTGTTCTGATGAACCCCAAAGTTAACTGGCTCCAGACTGCTCATGTTGAGAAGCAACTGTGCCTGCTGCAGGGCCATTGTGCTACAGAAAACATTGGAAGACACAAAAACAGGGTGTGTTGACAGTAACAGTACATAGCCCAGACATGTTGGTGTGGGGGTGGCGTGGCGAATGGCCTGACCTCTTGCCGTACATCCTCCATATGGATGTTGTCTGAGCCAGGCTGATCTCAATGAGCTCAGAGAGACTGTTCTTCCAGCGCAGGATGTCTGTGTCCTTCAGTGCATCCATTAGTTTGTGTGCTGTCTTACCCTGCGTTGCCCCCTGCTGGACCAAAGACTGAATGCCTAGAGATGCCAAGTACTAAACAGGAGAAAATAATTGTTTTGTTTCAGACCAAAGGTTGCAAAAAACTAAACACATATTTTAATGAGATCTTGTGGGGCACAGAAGTTTTTAACAAAATGTTCTTCTTCTCCACTCATAATAACAGTATAAAACTGATCTGTCTAAACTTGGGGAAAAGCTTACTGGCAAGCAGAAATGGGCAGCCATTTTGACTGAGTCCTCAGTCAACACAGTACTGTCAGATCCCTTCATCTGCTCAAGAGTGTAGAGCCAACTCTAATAAAAAAACACACAGAGAGCAGAAGCACAGGCTTAGACCAAATTCAAATATTGTGAGTAATCAATGCAGTACCTCTACATGATGATATGAGATAATGACAGCAGAAGTTATTTACCAGGCAATGCTGTAGGCACACATGATCATTGGATTCCTGGGCAATACGGATTGCCTCCTGTAGAGCCAGATCAGCCTGCTGACTGGGGACAAAGAGGGTGAAAACCAGCTGACCATGAAATGCATTATACAAATACTATACTATTGATTAATCTTGAATGAAAATAATTTCTTTACTAGTGACCAAAGCGGCAGTGGAGGCTTGCCAGGTTAAGAGCAGCATAACGCAGGCTTCGACCATAGCCCTCATCGCCATTGCTCTTTCCCTCATTTCCAGACAAAATTAGGCGATCAAAATAATGTAATAGGCTGTGGGCAGAAAGGAATATGTCCTGGACTCTCATACTGTTCAGGTAGTTTAAGTAATGCTAAAGAAACAGAAAAAGAATTAAGTATAAAAGTTAACAAAAAAAGTTTTGTTGAAAAAATGAGTAAAAAGTGGGCATATAAAGCCTCACCGCCTCGGCAAAGTCAGGGTTAAACTTGAGCATGTTGTTAAGCTCCTCTTGGAGGGCAGCAGGTTTTAAAGCTTTGTTCTCGTCATTCTTCAGAAGGTATGCCTGAGGAAAGAGATCTTTAAAAATAGCACAACCTTGACAGTCAATGTGGGTGGCTGTTTGTCAGGATTATTTCAAAGCGACTCATTTAAAACCAACAGTATATAAATGTAATGAATCTCTTGTGTTTACTGAAGAGATGTAAAACAAGATGCATGTTTCACACGTACTTGTCTTGCCAGGAAGTACTCTGCTTGTTTTTGTGACAGGGGACCTTTACTTGGTGCATTGTCAATTCTAAAACAAAATCCAAATGCACAGTTAGTGTATTAGTACCTAAAGCTGCGTAAGAAAAAATGTAACAAGCAATTTGCAATGATTTGATAATAATACATACACTGAAACCCACATTTACCAATGATTTAATAAATTACCAATTTTGATCCAACAATAGTTAATATCTAGTACAATGATCAAGTGTCATAGACCTGAGCTCTGGGTCATGAAGTGGGGTGTCCAACTCCTCTTTGTCCATCTTGTCTCCCACAGTGTCCTCCATGCTGGTGAGGTCCATGTCAGAGTCGTCGGCGATCAGTGCAGGTACACTCACCTCGTCAGTGGTTTTGGCGTAGTGACTGTGGTAGTACTGCTGCAGAGATTTGTACAGCTTGTACACCTGACTGAAGGACAGCTTGTTGTAGGCAAGAAGCATGTGTCTCATAAACAGACCTTAATAAGGCAAATGCATGTACCAAGAGATTAGTATAGTTTATTACTTTAATGTTTATGTTTAATATACAAATACTCTGGGCCACATTGCTTTTTTTAAGTTTTAATCTATAATCCGTTAAGCTATATACGTTAAACTCTAAAATCTATTATTATTATTATTATTATTATTATTATTATTATTATTATTATTATTATTATTATTATTATTATTATTATTAGCGCAGGCATTCCCAAAGTCAAGAGCGGCCCCCTTCAACATCCGAAAATAGTCCATGGCCCCCCAAATCTGAAATTTTCTTCCAAAATACAAAACTTGGTCATATTTTTCATCAGATTTTCCTTTGAAAACTTTGGAAACTAGAAAGCAGACCTCCGCCAGGGTAGCTAATTTCCTCTATATGCACTAAGTGAGTTACTATACACATTATGTATCTGCTAAAGGACTTACTCATGTTGACACTAACAGTGTCTCTAAATCCGCCAGAGGTGTCTGGAGTGGATTTCACAAGACAGGAGGGATGGTTGAGAAGAGGCACTTTGACGCCTCAGCCCTTGTCCCATTCCAATGAAATCTACGGCTGACCCTGAAGGACCTTCCAGGACCCCCCTTTGGGAACCACTGTATTAGTGTATTTTACTCATATATATATATTTTTTATATATTTTAAGCAAGTGTTTGTATATTGAAAATGTATCTAATAAGATATATTAAAAAAGGCAGATTTTGCCTTTTTGTTTTTTGGGAGAATGAACTCCTTTATCTGCAATGTGACATAAATCTTTTGTTTACAGCCTTTGTAGCACTTACCAACAACACTGGTTTTATATGCTTCAGAGTCAAAAGCAGTGAATGGAGTTGGAAGTGTAGAAAAGAAGTACTCCATATCTCTCAGCTCTCCATCAGCCATTTCATGAAGCCTTCAGAGAGAAAGAAAGCAATAAAAAAGTGCATACAAAATGCTACACTTTCACCATGTAGACTAATTAATCCTGTTTTATGCGTTCATTTATTTTGATGAAATCACACTTTACTAATTATTACACAATTAGTAACATATAATAATAAATAGCAATAATAATGATACATGTGTAATGCAAGTGCAGATTCTTTTATAAAGCTGAAAAATGCCAAATGATGTATAACTTTTACTTCTTGTGGCATATCGTGATAGCGTTAACACTGATTAGCTGTTCATTTATGCGCACCTGAGTTTGACAGCATATGCAGTCTGAGGGCAGCACTCCTCCACTGTCCTCAGGAACTGGCCAAGAGGTAGGTCAGGACCCTAACAAGTACACATAACACATTAGCCAAATATAATTCAATCAAAATCTCATGGTTCATGACATACAGACCTGCTGCAGCGGGAGGATGAGTTTATTCAGTCGCCTTCTTTCTGGCAGAGTGATCTTTGAAGCTGTCATTTCATAGAGCAGCGCCAGCACGGAGATTTTATATGGAGTTACCCAGTCTTTGATCCCAAACACGTTAGCATGCACCACTCCGTTTGTCATCATCGGATTGAAATACAAACTCTCGTGCACACTCGCCATGGTTCACAGACGTACGGGGGCCACACACAACCTCCTCTGTTAACTGGATAGAAGAGGAAAAGGCACTAACTAAAACTATCTGCTAGCTACATAGCTAACGCTAGCTAATTTAGCAAAGTATTCGCTCCATTTGAAGGCTAGCAAATCAGATTGAAAGCAAATAATAATTTACTTTAGAGTAAGTATATACCCCGTTGCGTCGGGTTTATTAGACAGTTAATTTTAAGGTTATTAAAGATTACTATTTGCAATAGTGACGCTCTTTGCTTTTAAACCGCCCTCCTTCGGTCCCCTTAAAAATACGTCATCGCCCCACCCCCGCAGAACTCAACGGGACTCAAGACATGTTATATGTAGTGATTTTTATGATAATAATCCATTAAAACAGTATGATTATTCATACATTTTGTTAAATAATTGAATAATTGTTTTGTGTGGTGTGCAGATGGAGATTTTAAAATGCCTCGTGCAGTTTTTGCCTTTCATTTCACAAGGCTCTATTTATTATTTTTGGTGACATTGGTAATAATCCGTATATTTATATTGTTTATACGCTGCGGCAGGGCACATTATCTGACACAAGTATTGTAGGCTGCACACAGCCCTGAGTAGGCTGTCTATTCAGAGGACACTAGATGAAATGGTTTCCTGGCAACTGCAGTTTCTTCTTCACATTGCCCACTTGGCAACTCAAAACATGTCAATGACAAAACTATGGACTCTTTTGTTTGGATGTTGAAATAAAAAAATAATTAACCAAATTAGAATGCAAATTGGTAATTTATTTAAACAGCAGACCAGAACATGCATACATGCTATCTGCTTTATTTGTGGATTTTCCAAAACTCTGGGCTCTTGTCAGCATTGCTTACAAACCTGGTCTCACATAAAGCCTACTGGCACATTTCAGATTTTGCACAGGATACCATCAGAACATCTTCAACAACAAATTATTAATGTTGTCCTACTTTTGCAGCTGGCTTTGGACCCGGAGCTGTGCTTGAGAGAGGATTGTTTGTTATCCTCCAGACTTTACTTTGGCTTTGATTCCAGAAGGTGGTCCCACATCAGTTTTGTCAACTCTGTGAGTATGAATATTTCTCTCTTCCTTGTAACCTAGGCTATATGCCAGCATTTCTACCTTGAGTTGCACCTGGATGTATCACAACTGACTTTTATAGGTCTGAAACTGGTAGCCTCGAAAATTCAAGTTCCTAAAACAAATGATGTAAAGTGCCTTGGTCTTCAATTTGAAAAAGCAGGTATGTCAAAAACATTCTTCTGAAGTTTTCTTGGCTGCAAGCTTTTGTTGTAGAGCATCTCTGTTGCTGATGCATTCATTTGTAAAGCATCTGTCCCTGGTTGTTTTTCTTTTGTAAAATACTAGTCTTTTAAAATAACAACGCAGCAGTTATAAAGTTACACTGGTAGGCAAATAATGAGATGAAAAGCTGACAGTTCATTTCACTTTCTGTGAATTTGTCGAGACAAAATGTTTGTTCCTAGGCCCCCAGACCATAACACTGTCTGCCAAATGGATGTGTGGTGGGTGGACTAAGTGGATGATTACTACAAGGAGGTGGCATAAATGGATAGCTTAGGTGCATGACAATGATAGTGTTTTCAAGCTGGGTTGACTTCCATTTACTGGACAAAAGATGGCTTTGTGCAGCAGTAAAAAGAGAACTATTCCAGTTATAGATACAATTACAGAGAATAATTGATACATGTCTATTCATTACGATTACTCCCAAGCAGCACACAACTGCTTGAAATGACACAAGTTACACAGAATTAATATTTGTAATTGCACAAATACTTTTAAACACATTTTACCTCATTTTTTCTATAATCTAAAGACAAATTAGTTGAAGCTATTACAGTAGTTTATCCAGAAGATGGCAGTGTTGAACTACCAGCTCAAACAGACTGTGAAGGAGACAGACAGGAGACAGTATAATGAATGTGCCCCTTGCCTATAAAGGAACTGGCTCACTGTCTGTGGGCTGTAGAAGTCGTGCTGGATGACGCCTGTCATTGTGGTGTTTTTAAACATCTTAAATAAATTGACAGTAAATTCCTGTGTAAATGCACAATTCATCATGAGCTAACAGTACCAACTGTATGACTGCACACATTGGAGTTTGATATACATAGGATATGAAACACACTTGTGTGTCATGATTGGTGAGAGAAATTGCCAGTTGCTCAGTGAATCTGTCTTTTGTGATGTACTGCAGTGTCCAGGGTCTTTTATTGTTCTGGATGCACAAGGACTCACAGTTTTAATGTTATTGCAGCAAACCACAAATGTACAGCATTGTACAAAACATTTTAGCCAATCCAAACCTCAAACAGAAATGCTTTGTCCATGAGTGGTAAACATCACAGTAAAAGCATTTGATTAATTCAAAAACAATCTTAAGGCTACAGTGTTTTGATAAATCCCACTATTTGAACCTACTTTAAATTCAGTGGGCGTCAGCGTTTAATGTAGTATTCACTCACTCTTTTTATGCAATGAATGGAAACGGCATCATCAAATAAATGAGTCATGAAGTCATTTCTCCGGGATTCCTATTGCAATCCATTCACCAAAAAGTTTCTTTTGGCATAATTACATGAAGACTTGTATATTTTAAGATCATTTCAGTTCATCAGTTTGTTGGGTGTTTTAGCTTGTTGTTTGAAACACTGTGCACAAAAAGTCTTGGAGCATTGGTCGGACCTGAGTTTTGTTAAAAACGCTATATTTCACCTGGGATATGTCAGAAAGGTTTAACTCATGCTTCAAAATACTTATTGTTCCTTTACAAAGTCAGTGTTTGAAAAGTGGCCAGTGGCCTTTGTGCTGTGTAAACACACATTATGCTTTGTAAGTGTTGGACACCTGAAAAAGTACCATTCATTCAGCTTTTACTGTGTCAAGAGGAATTCAGACATTTCAGCAAGTTTCAGCAACATAATATATTTGTTGATTTATGTATGTTAACTTTTACCAGTGACTCCACATATATACTCTGGCAGATGTTCTACATTTATGTTAATACTGAAATAACCCTGTATTAATGTCAAACACTTGATTGAACAGAACAGCATTAAAAACCTGCAGTAGAGTGAGACTTTTATTTTACTTATGAATACAGTTTTACTGCCCTGCAAATTTCAGGCCTTATATTTGGTATAATTATATCTGGTGTGCTCATTAAAAATGAGACCTCACATATCCTAGTGTTAGTATGCTTTTGAAGAATGGCACCTGTTTTCATTATCAAGTAAGAACAGTGCCAAAACAACTGCACATACTGTATAACAACACTGGGAAACTGTAGCGATGCCAGAGTTGTTACATCTCTATTCTGTGCTGGCTCACAGCCATCACTTACGTACATGCCACAGCAAAATATTATCTCACGCTCAACCCTGTTTATCATAACTTTGGCATGTACATTTGTGCATTTGCCAGCAGATAACAACCCTCACACACCTGTGGAGCAGCCTCAACCTGAACGACAATGTCATCCTCAATTTTTCTGGCGATGCTTAAGAAAGTCAGTGAGCTCTGAGCCCCAAGACAATCTGAAGCTACCTTGAAACACGGCCTTGTTAATTAACATACTGAACTGCTCTATTTCGAAAAGGTCGCTTTGACTATCCTTCTCACTTCAAAGTTTTGCATATTCTAACTTAAATCTCTTTTAGTCCCAGTTATTGTTTGAAAATGGCAGAGTACATGTTCTTTCTCTCAGGATATACAGCTTTAATGAGCCTTTTGAGACAGTAGCACCTTTGATTGTGATAATCTCAAAGTAGGACTCTCAAAAGATTGCCTCAAAGATAAACATGTTGTTTCTTGGTGTGAGAGATGTAAGACCTTTATGTACGCTGACCCTCTCTCGGCCTCCTGCTGCTTACTCAGTGTCTCTAAATGGATTAAGTTGTCAGTTGGACAGCCCATCTGAGATTTTTAATATCCAGCCCCAGGTATATCAAGGAACAGTCTGCCAAATGGTATCAGAGGGATTTACTTTGGTTTTTATTGCAACTTTCTCTCTCCAAGATATGGTCGTGCCCTGTTTGGTACCTGTAGGCTTTTTCATTTATATGTCTGAATGGAAATAAATGCATACAAACCAACAGAGGTTATACAATTACTATACACACAACAAAAAATATTATAATTGTAAAAACGTAATTGCATTACTTACAGGGGGAGATGTCTGTGAGTAATAGGACTTAATATACCGTGAAGCTTAAAATTGCTTTATATCCAAATAAGCGTCAAACTCCCTTTAATTCAATTGAATAGTGAAAATAGTAGGCTAAAAGCAACTGTATACAATTTCATATTAGCCACCTACGTATAATGGTGGAATGAGGCTGAGCATTCTCTGAAGTTACAATGTAAGCTACTTCTTCAATCTGTTTTTGTTAGATATGTAGGTTAGGTATATTTAGGTATATTATCCATTCTTGATAATACTAAAGTCAGACATACAGATACAGTCACATATATTCATACATTATGGATTAATTATGCTAATGCTAACACAGCTGCTAAATTATCATCATGTGTTAATTTAAGCTGTTAAGAAATTAGTCCTACTGCATCATTTATGCAAGGAATGTGTAAAAACCATTTCTGCATGCTCTTACTAAAGATCAGATGAACTAAAAAAGTACTCTGGTAGATTTAATGGATTTTGAGAAGACACAGAAAAGTTACCCAAAGCTTAGTGACCTTAAGTGAGAAGACACCCGGCTCACTGGACCATAAGTGACACCCACCGCACTTTCTTTATATATGCACTAACTGCCCATTTCTGGCTTTTTGCAGATATCTAACCTCTTTGAATGGACCTTGAGACGCTCCCTCCACTGCCTCTGTCCATGGTGCTGAAAGTATACAGTCACGAATAGCAGTCTAGTCACTGACAGGGCATAGGGAGCTGTCTTTTTGTCAGGTATCCACTGAGAGAAACTTGTCAGTTGTTTGTGTGTGATTGTGGATATTCTACGGAGGAGAAGTGTGTTTGCTTTTGCTGAGCCTGTTTATTTGGACTTGTTTGTGTGCATCTTTTGTGTGGGAGTATGTATGGTTGTGCCAGTGGGTGTTTTCCGACCACAATATTTTGCAACTGTTGCTGTTCTCGTAACAGAGACATCAAATAAAACGACTGAGGGATAGTGGTTTGATTGTCCACTTTAGAATGACTAACTTGATTCTTATAGCGAGCCCTATGCACTTTACACATTGTGAAATAATCTCCTAATACAGTACATAGTGCTGGGGTTTTCTAGCTATTTTAGAAATATGCCTTTCAAGGTGGGATGTGTAGGTTGTTGCCTATTTTAGTAACATCTGCATGACTAAATACATACAGAACTGGTCTACTCATAATAGGCTAGTTATATTTTTACATTAATATCAACGTCAATATATTTCAGTCTAGTTGATAAATGTTGTAAACCCTTATATTTTGTATGAATGCATGTTTGAAAGGAAACCTCAACTCTTGGTTTAGAAGGGACAGAGAACGATATACCAACATAGTTGCTTATAAATTAATATCAATTTTTACAACACAATTAGATGTTATGACACATTTATACACAAATATATTCATCCATTGCTAAATCATAATTATTTTTATTACAGGCTGCACTGAAGGCAATTTAAGCAATTTATTCTTTTCAGCATGCTTATTGACTTGCTGCGCACTACATTACCATCATGGCAACAGTTCGTTTGACCTAATGGAAAATTTTCAAATAAAAAGGAAAGATTGCAATTTGCAATGTATTAAATAGCTTGAAATAGATTATGTTAAGTGAATATGAATCATACATCACTGTGGGCACACTGGCTTTCCTTCCACTGTCCAAAGACTTTCATATTGTATGTTAGGTGAATGTTAGGGAATACATTTGAGAGTAAATAGTTGTTGTGTGTAGGCCATATCTTTTAGCATTAGCTCTGTGATTAACTGTTTTTTGCCCACTGTGTACCCCACCTAAAGCTGGCATAAACTCAAGCAACCCTTAACCTGAAGAAGATGAGGAAGACAAATATTTATATTACATGTTTAAATGTTCACAGTATGTTTGTATAGGTTAATTATGTAAGATGTTTGAATACTAATATAATGTATAATGAGATGACATAAACATTGTCTGAAAATAGGCAAAATGAAAATGTAAGCCTGTTCAGCCGTGCGTAGTGGATTCAGGACACCGGTCAATATTTCTGAAACCTGTTATTTTTTATTAAAAGTCTTATTTGGGATCTCACTTTTTTCAATCCACTGTGAATTTTGAACATAATACCTCAAGGACACGTTTTCCCCTTTGCTCCCACCTGCACATCTGTAATTCATTTAAGCTACATCGGATATCATTTTTTGTGCTCCAAAAAGATCAAGATGGCATCGGAAAGCTACAGTATTGTCAGCTGAGGTCTTAATCACCCATAAGCACCAGTAAAGTAAACACGAGGCATCTCACTCTGCAGCCATGGCAACTCAGGCATTAACAGGAATGTATACCACTGCTTTCAAAGTCTTTGTCAAGCTTCTAACAGTTGGAGGTGAGAGCAGGCTGTTTCAAAACGCCCTGATAGAAGATTTAACTTTTCTACTTTAAGTTTGTGTTACTAACCAAGACTTGTGCTTCTACAAAATGCTTGAAAGGCTTGACATCGACTTTGTTTTCACTTCAGGAAAAAGTGGGATAGAGCTGACTTTTTAAAAAATATATTTTTCATCTTTAGATTCCTAGTCCCATAAAGATGAAGTGTGTAGTTGTCGTTTTTTAATCTGTGGAGATACTACAAAATAAAAAACTTTACCTCTCATTTCTACTGCATGTGAGCATCTATGGTAGCCCTGCAGGGACATGCTTTTGTGTACAAAACTAAGCCAATATATATCCACCAGGTTATTATGAGTTCAAGTCAAGTCTATAAACAGAGTTCATAAATCTTCATACAAGCTTTTCTGACACAAATATAGCTTTTCTCACTTTGCACTTAATTTGACTTCTCTGGAAAGTTGTTGAAACAGGAACTAAGGAATGCAGGATTGTATTGTATATTTATATCTGGCATAGTGCAATTTGAAAATCAACACCCTTATTGACAATTTTATATATTTCAATCTATTTTTACAATTTTGATCAATAGTTTATAATATAATACAAAATCTTACACAAAATAACTTGATTTGACATGTCCACATTGACACATACACACATGCACACCAGTTTGTTTAAAGGCATCCATCACTTTTGAAACATCATTACAGTGCAAATAGGATGATCCTAACACTGGCGGGAAATGTTGGAGAGATTGCCCCTGAATCAATTTTTCTTGGTATCAACACCCACTCCACTCCCATTGTTCTTATGTGTCAAGATGACATCCGTCTAACCTGTCCAATTTCGACCTGACCCATCGGATATCATTATGGGTGGCCTGACAAGCATGAAACTGTCAAAGAATAAAGGATGTATTGGGATTGGTGTTCCTCGAGGTGGGCATCATGTGGTTTTAGCCAATACTTTTGTAATACATGGCAACAAATCAAAAGATCCATCCATTTTAAAAGAGAAATAACTGAATCGTTTTTTGGGGAGGTTGTAGTGATGCCTTTTAGCGCTCGTGCCATCTGAGCATGTGAACAGCTACAGTGGCCCTGCGGGGACATGCTGTTGTCTATGTAATAAAACGTGAACCAAAATTCAATTCAGTTAAGTTAGAGATCGTATGGGGACCTTGGTCACCCCGGAGGAGTGCCCCCTCAACCTTGGTGGAATCAGAAATGCCCTAAAAACGTTTGTGCATGTATTCTTCAAATAGGAAAAAAATCTACCAGTGCACAGTTTTTGCTGCATTTACACAGGTATAAGTGTATCATTAAAACCTAATGAAACAGAAAAAAATAGAATACCTGCAAATGTTTCTGGATTTGTGGAAAATCAGCAGGACTGAGGTTGAACACTTTGTAACACTAAACACTCCACTAACTCCTGCTTTAAGTTAACATCAAGCCTGGTACCGCTTCCGAATTGAGAATTATTGTAGTCCCTTATCCTTTGCCTTTGCTGGAATCTTGCTCACACACCAGCTCTTCAGGTAAATTGGCTGTATGTTCACTGTTTATGGTCCTAAATGTCACCCTCTGTTGCAGTGCTCTGGTATAGGCTCTCGTTCTGCTGTGCTAGGGAATGCCATTAAGTGGAGCTGAGCTATTGGAAATTATCTCTTTCTTTTAGCTGATGAACTAATTGTACTGTGTGCTGTAATAACACCATTAAAATGTTATACACCAGGGATAATCAGTCTACTTTTGATAGGGCTGTGGGTTTTCAGGCCAGACAGTGCTTTTCACTTGCTTCAGAAATAATCATTTTGTATTTGAGGTGTGTACTATGTACCTTTTGAGTACATTTTTTTTTTAGAATTGTAGTTTTATTATTGCTAATTTTTAACAATACTTTTACTTGAGTACAATTTCTGACTACTGCCTTATTTATTTATTTACATTTATTAATTTACATTTATTTAGTTTAAAGTTTTGAAATGATCATAAACTACATTGTACATTGTCATTTTTAAAGTCAGACTTTATAAACAGTTACTCGGTACACCAAATACTATCACTTGAGTAATTAATTGGATGGCTACTTTTTACTTCTACAGAGTAATAGAGTTTTTGCAGTATAAATACTCCTGAATACTGTTAATTATTGACATTACAAACAGAAAGTGGATCAATTTACACATATTACTGTGAAGAACTACAGATAAGTCCCTAATCTTAGCTGTGCGCCAAAGAAAAGGCACATTTAGCCGCTCAGAGTGAGTGATACGCCACTGTCATCTCCGGCTTTGATGAAAGATCTTTTCATTTTCTTGCCACTAATGGGAATTCTCAGTGTCAGTGAAGCCCTCATTTCGATTCCTGTTTTTAATTCATCATATGATTTCTTCAGGGCCAGGATAATTAAATGTTTGCCTCGCTATTCTCCTCCTTTTTGGGATGGAAATTAAATTAAAATTGCATTCATTCATCTTCCCCTATTGAGCAAATGGAACTATTTTCTGAAACAAACCACATTGTGTCTCGCACCCTACCCCCCCTTGATGCACACAAATATATCCAGCAGCTTGTCATTTGAAGTCTGTAGAAACTAACATTCTTTGATTCCTGTGTGTCCCTACACCCCACTATTAAGAGACATTTGCAGCTGTGCCAGGCCTTTGAACAAAGCAATAGGATACAGGTTTGAGTCTGTAATGAAACCCTGGCTATAAAGCACACATAGCATTAGCTGGAGCAGCAGGGGGAGGGGTCCTTGCCAAGACCTAATGAATTCAGATGTGAAAAGACTTTGCTTTTGACTTTACATAATTAGGCTAGATGCAATAACGCCGCGACCTTGGAGGGACACACCTGGATAACAAGCGATCAAACGGCCCCATCCATCCACACTTAAAGAGCCCAACACACCGGTGCCTTGAAGCTCAAGCTCATTACCTCTTTCAGACGTTGTTATGGACTCCCTCTTTGATACTTGTTGGGAACGCGGGCTGGGCTAACGTTTACACCAAAGAAGAACTTGCACAAAGGTTTTTAACAATGTATAGCTCTCAGAACAGCAGGTATCTTTAAAGGAACACAATGTAAACGTGCCCCCCTCTAAGAAACAGCAGAAGCCTTCATTTTGACGATAACAGAAAAGGTCCTAGTCTGTGTAACAATGTTTGTGTTTTTAATTTCTATAAAGCTACAGCACATTGACTTAGAGGGCAGTATGCACAGTACATGCTTTATAATTGTTCATCATTATTCTGAAGGCCTTAATACTACATTGTGATGCTTTAAGACATAGTGGCTGGGGAAGGGAAAAAATCCAACAAAATAATCTGGAAGCAATTGGCAGCATTTGAAAAACTGGTGTTAATCAGGTTCAAATCCAGGCTCAAGGAAAGTAGCCATCTGGTAGTGTGGCCAGCTATCCTAATTATACACCTTAGTCTAGTCTTAGGGATAATTCTAGTTTTCTTTTGAAAGGGAACAAACAATGCAAATTGAATTGGCTAGACACACTCAACCAATTAGAGACACAAACAATGTGAGTAGAAACAGTGTCCCTTCACCAGTACAAACCTGCAGCAGCACTAAGGGATGCCTTAACTGTACAATTTATCAAAAAGTAAGCCCGGAGCCTATTGTCTTTAAGCTAGAGTACATCCCCACTCCTGGATTTAAACTGGGAGCTGATGCCTCAAGAGACAAGCTGGATATCCTAAAGGCTTTTCCTCTTGTTCTGTTTTTTGGAAACTGTACAAACCCGTAGTAAAACTGCACATTCAGAATCTATTTGGGAGCTACGGCACTAAAATGTCTTTAGGACATTATGGGGCTCAGGCATTACGGGACTTGTAAATAAGCAAGAGGATTTTAAAATTCAATTTAAAATGTAATGAGAAGCCAATGAAGAGAGGCTAATACAGTGTCCAAACCATAAAGCATTGGCGGTGGCTAAGAGGACTCTCAATTGAATACAGTACGAGTGCAATTTATTTGGAGGCCCTTATCAGTTCAATGATGCCGGGGAATCCAGGTGCAGTCACTGAAGGGGGTGGAAGTGGATCCGTTTCTTAATTTATTTATGTAAACCTGGCCTTGGTCCAGTTGCAGCAGATGATTTCATTTGTCTACGCAGAGTGCCTGATATAATGGGATTACAATCTGACTGTTGCCTGAAAATTGTCTGAGGACCTCTGTGTTTGCTAAAGCTCAAGCAGGTCTATTAGTCCACAATGGTATGCTCATTATTGGTTATTTTTGAACAATTTATCCAATGGTATCTGGATAAGTGGACCAACAGTACTTAAAATGAAAAGTGTTTGGTTATTTTTGCATCAAATCTCTGCAGGCGTCAACATGAATAAAAATATTGTGTTTAATTGCACTACACTGAAATTCACTTTAATTGTCCTGGCCATGACTCCATCATTTATAATTGGTATAATAAACAAGTTTGGAGAATAATTACTGGCCACATCAGCACGACTCTGCTCCTGATTTTAAAGGTCAGTTTTACTGTGTGCTGTTTGCACAGTCCGGCTCGAACTAGTCACAAGCTTGTTTTGATGATGCCATGTACATAAGAGATCATTAGCTAATACTCTGTAAATATTTCTTATGTTGGGTTAGGATTTCAAGAAAATCAAAGTATAGCCCCAAGTAAGTGTTTTAAAACAGATCACAGGCTTTAAAATATGAGTTTTATATACTATGGCTCCTCTGGGCTCCTTCCACCATCCAAGCCATGTGTGTGTTTTAAGAATTTGTGAATAGAAATTGCCCTCAATGAATGAATGTGAGAGTGAATGATGTTTGTTTGTGTATGGATTGTGTCAGCCCTAAATTTCTGGGATGTTAATGCTTGATTGTACTACTTCCTGTTTTGCAGTAATCAGACACTAATCAGATGGCCAGTGGGCAGGCGGACTTGACATTCTTGCAGCTCTACTGTACAGTCACCTCTTGCGGATAACGTCACCATCATCGACAGGCCTTTGTGAAAAAACTATTTGTCTGTGACACATTATGGCCACATAAAGACACATCTGGCTCCTAATGCAGCCTGTAGTGCATCCTCTTTGTTTCAAGGTGAGTTGATTGCACCCTGTCTTCCTCCATGTAAGTCCGGAGCATCACCACTGAAGCCAACATGGAAATGATGTTGAGCAGAGCAGCTCTCATCACAGGCACAGGCCCATGTCTCTGAGGCATATTCAATAAAATGTTCCCATGAGACGGCTGGCAGCCTCAGCTCTGTCCCCCACAAGAATTAAGATGAGATTTTTTCACACCAGGGACACTTCTACCCAGGGCGCCTCTGTGAGCTGTGAGAACTTAAGAGTTAAGTTGAAAAGATGGAGATATATAGTCATTATTAATTATACATGTATCATTAAAAGGAAAAGTAAGTGAGTCAGACACTTGGCTTTGGCTTTCAGTCAGTTTTATCAGCTCATTCATTTATCTCCTTCTGCTTATCCCATAAGGATGGATTGGAGCCTTAACTATGAGCCTTAGGAAGGATACACCATGAACAATGGAGGACACTGGGCTAGTGTTAGCAGTTAGGAATTTTCTTCTAATAATACTTCTCTTCACAGCCTAATTTCAACACCATTAAGTGTAAGGTTTAGCATGAACAGGAAGATGTGAGCAGCCTACAACCATTGATAAAATGGTGTGGGGAAGCCCTTTAACGGAAAAGCATGGCTAAATGATAAAATGATAAATGATGATTGGATAAAGCACTTTACATAGACTACAATATTCAAGTATAAGAAACTCCTACTGTGACCTTTCTGGCTCCCAATTCATCTTAATATCTATCAGTAATTGTTCAAAAATAGAGCTCTTTCTTTTCAGTGTTTTGTTCCGTTCATCCCCAGATTACACACTGCATCAAGGCAAATAGCAAAGTGATTTGGTTTCTACCTTTTTTGTTCAAATTAAGCACTGCTGTCATCTTACAAGCAACAGACTGCACAGGGCAGTGCATGAGTGAGTGCACCCGGTACCAAAGGAGACAGGGATCTGCATTTTATTCCCCATAGACTGCCTATTCTGCAAAACAAGCTCCGGCTCCTCAAGCAGGGCAAGACCCGGGGTGCATCGGGGGTGAAAATATCTTGCAGTCGGAAAGATCTGACAAGATGGATACGATACAACAGGAATGAGGCTCAGTAAAACAACATGTAAGCAAATAGACTGAAGGCTGGCGGTTTGGATTTGATATTTTATCACCCATAAAAGCCCACATAAAAGTTTGTCCGTTTCAGCAGAAGCAAATCCGAGATGACACTGCAGATCTGTCCACGGGTGATTAGCAGCGGTGACGCAGAAAAAGGGCGATTTGTTCTTTGACTTCAGGCCCGGGCCACCTACACACCATGCAGCTAACGCACTGTCTGGTATTTCAGAGAGTGAGAGCTCCCCAAGCACTACTTCATCTAGAAGGATGTCAAACATAATGTTGACAGTTAATGTGGTCATTTGGTGCATGGCTGCCAGTGATGGCTTTTCAATTAATACAGCCTAAATGGCAAAAATGCTCAATTAGCTTTAATGTATCCCAGACTCTTACTGATGAATGCTGTGGAAGAGGAGAGGGGACAAAGTCATTTATCTGCTGCATGCACCTTTAATGACTTAAGCTCAACTTGTGATATTCAGCACTCAGAGAACAACAGCTGGGTCTACTCCCTGCAGAGTGTGGGACATATACATTTCTCCAGTGTAATCAGAAAAACAAGCACAGGACAGAATAAGGTTTATTGTAGCTTTTCTTTTGTAGAACGTTTTCAATAAATACAAATGGATAAATTGCGTATGTAAGTTACATTTTTTATGAACACTGGATCAATTTAACTTTAAAATGTACTTGTAAGATACATGGATTCAGACCCCAGTTTCACAGAACAAAAACTGTCCCATTGTTATATGGCCTCATTTTTACTATTTCATCTTGAGAAGCCTGCATCTTTTTACATGCTGCTTTTTGGGGGAATCTGTGGCTCTTAACTTACAAACTGCTTTTTGATCCACATGCCTTTTAAGTTTAAAAGGGTCTAACATTTCCCCTAAAGAACTTTCAGCATCATCTCATCCTTTGACAAGTATATGCAAATTTGTAATACATTGTCATCGTATAAAAGTACTATATATTTTTTTTTTCACTTTAACAACCCAGCAGGTAAATTACATTGTAGTCTCTCCTTTAGTGACAGTCTTTCCTCAGAGCAAATAAGAAGAACGGGAGACAGGACTAAAAGACACATTGCCAAAGTCAGACCAATAAACAAGTGAGTGAAGCTCTGCCACTGCACAAAAACACTTGTAAATCCCCCACAGACAAGAGAAGCAGCTGCAAACAGTGGTAAATATTAAACATTGTCAGCTTTCTGAAGTCGGTGGAGTCTCCCGGCCCCTTGAGTATTGACTACAATAGGTGCCATGCTGTTTGCGCTGTAGTGTGTTCTCATCTCCTTTTTTTTCTTTCATCATATCAGCGTCAACGTGTGTGGTGAAAGATACAAAGATTTTTAGTTTGTGGATGTTATTGTTTGGCTTCTTCTTGGCCCCTATGCACTCTGTTATGGAGAGTAAATGCCTCCAGTGCAGTCAGGGAGAAAGTGTGGCTTCTCCTAAACCCAAGCAGCACCGGTTTAATCCTTAAATTCTTCCGAGACCTGTCTTAGTCTGCCAATCTGAGCGGGAACAGACAGTGCTAACCGCCTTGGAAACGTAATATTAATTTTAGGCTCTTAAAGGTGCACTAGACAATGTTTTTAATCCGTGCCAATCCGGTGACATTTCTAACCCTCCAAAAAGCAAAAATGCTCTTAATGCATTAATCATTCAACCATTCATTTTCTTTCACTTATTCACATTCTGGGTAGTGAGTGGTCTGCCTCTCCATGGGCCTTAGACAGGAACACCCAGGACATTAGCCAGTTAGTCACAGGGCTAACACAAAGACTGACAACCTTTCACTCTCACATTGTCTTCAGTATGGGCTGAAGTGTACAATGTGTGTGTGTGTGCGAATGTGTGTGTGTGTGTGCGCGTGTGGGTGCAAATGTGTGCGTGTGTGTGCGCACGTGTGTGTGCAAATGTGTGCGCGTGTGTGTGCGTGCGTGTGTGTGCAAATGTGTGTGCGTGTGTGCGCGTGTGTGTGTGCATGTGTGTGTGTGTGTGTGTGTGTGTGTGTGAAATCTTTAGGGAAGGTGAATGACAGATGATTTTGGGAGTGATCCGGATCACGGTCTGGATGTAGGATTTTATCAAAGAATGGCACCCTCTCTTGGCTTAGCCTCTCTTGATAGAGCCTCTGCTAAGGGCTGGACAAAAATGTCTTGTTCTAATGTTTCTTTTACAACAATTCAAAATCATTCAAATCATCTTAATTCAATGACAGGTTACCAAAATCACAGAAACAACAGTAATAGTCAAATAAAACAATATCATCTGGCAAGAAGCTGAAAAGGTAGAGAAAACATAGAAGTAGCCCTTGCAGTACTGCTGCTGTGGCCGAAACAGGTTTTAGAGTGCATATAGGGGAAATTAGCTACCTTGGCGGAGGTCTGCACACTCACACTGAGTGCTTTCTAGTTTTATTTAAGTAACTTGTGACAATGAAAGATTTTTCATGTGAATAATTACTCCATATTTGTAAGTGCTTTTCTTCTGTGCAATGGTGGGAGTATCTTCTGAGAGACTGGAGTGTTAACCACAAAAAACACATACTTCCCTTTAAAAAGTGGACTTTGTTTTACTGCTCTAGGGCAATGCACAGCAGATGTCAGGCTGACTTCCCATGCTCTGTGAAGTGTTGAGTTCATCCCAGACAGTAAAGGAATAATTCAATCAAATCACAGTAGCTCTTCTCTGGCATTAGTTCCAGATGTTTGGTCTCAGATGTTTGGATTCTCTCTGTCAGTTCATGTGCGTGTGCGAGCCGCTGTGTGCCAGTCCGTGAGATTTATGTGCCGGGGAAGTTGAGCGAGAGCCAGCAGCAGGTGTGAGATTATAGCTCGCTCTTATTTTGAAGTGAGCAGATGCAGCGCTATTAAAGCCTTTACAGGATACAAATGCATCTCGTCTGTGTCGTCCTTATCGTCCCTCTGATCATGTCATGCACCAGACAGCTTAGATAGATATTGTAATGTGATGGTTAAAAAAGTACTAAAGACTACAGGTACATCTTTTCTTGAGGTTTTCAGCTTTCACGTTAAGTTTTCTTAAACTTTGGGCAAGATCATTTCAATATCTCTCTTATATTTAACGATATATTATTAAGGTTTTCACAGAGGGATTTGTTAGTATGTCAGTTCTAACCTAAATTATTGGACAATTTATTGAGATTAATTTGATTTTGTTTATGCCATTAATCAACCAGAGAAGTTACAAATGCACCTGTGTCTCACCATAATATTGAAAGGGTCACTGAAATGATAGGTTAAGTCTATTTTTCTACCGCAGTAATTGGCCCATATGAAGACTGAAATGGGCTTTTCTCACTATAACCATCCCCCATAGACTCTAAAAGATCCCTAACTAATGCACTTCTGCTGTGAATGAGGAGGAACTAAATTCCCATGAACAGCAGGCTGAATTGGACAAATCAAATAGGTATATTCCTAAGACTTTTAAGCAAGGCGTATCCACCCATAACCATGATATAGGGAGGATTTGAATACTGGAAGGGTCGAGTCAGCAAAGCACAAGTTAAATCACCAGCAGCTAGGAGAGAGTTTCACATTCAGGTTTTCCAGCCAATAAAAACTGAGACGTATACACTTGGATGCCCAAAAACCACTTACCATATTGTTGATTGCTATGAGCAGATGGTTTATGCCGGCACACATACCACCATTTGTTTCTTGTCAATATTTGGGAGATGGCTACTGTGTGTTGTGTAAAGCAGCATATTAGGCAGATAGCCAGAGCATATCATACAAATGTCTCTTTAGCAGATTTAGCATTTACGCCTTACAAAAGTTATGCACAAATTAGTTGCAGTTGTAGAAATCTCAAGTAGAAAAGAGAAGCATAGAAGAGAGCTTACAGCAGATTTAAATTTGAGCTATAGCTGCGAAAGCCTGAACAAGCAGAAGCACTATCATAACTGGAATAGTTGTTCTCAAACTGGCAACGTGTGGGCTCTTTCAATTTAAGTTTGTGGTAATAAGGATTGAATTTGACGTGTTAGATTTGGATCTTGTCTTAATTCAGTCCTAGTTTAGTCTTGGTTTAGTTCTGTTCTGTCCTTTTTTAGCAATGCAATAACCCCAGTTATATTTCTCAGTCTATTCATGGTTTAGACCTGCATTTTTATATTTTATACATACTGGACTAACAGATATATACAGTTTTGTCTGTACATTGTGCATTGTTGAATGTACATAATGTTAGATATCTGCAAGTGCGACCCCAGCTGTGTCAATACACCTTGTATTACCTCACAGTTCTATAAACCATATATCAGCAGGGGTAGGCCAGAGCCAAGCTGCCTTTCTTTCTTTGCCCCGCTGTTTCTTTTATGTCAGACATTTTGAATGGTTATTGTTGAAAGAGCAGGTGCAATATTTAACATTAATGATGCTTTGTCCTAAGTCTCCTGGCCTTTGTGTGCGACAGCGGAGGTGAACCGGAAACAGCCAAATGAATGCCATTAATTTTCATATTTGAAATCTTACTCTGTCTTGTGTGAACATAAAACTACTAATTACATCCTCTTGAGGTAAACATCTATGCTCTCTTACAATGTAACCCCTTTGTGTTGAATAGAGCTCATTTTATTCATAGCCACAATTGTATGGACTGTTATTACTGTAACGGATGGCCCCGATTTGCAGGTGTTTCCTATAGCAGGTCTGATTGCCGTTTCATTTTAAGCTCATATTCTCTCGGCCACAGCGGCATCAGCTCCAGCAGAGGTCTTTGCTCAATGTTCTGGTCATTAGTTCGAGACCATTGGCTTCATAATCTCACCTGGGAAGGACAGGTAATGGTTCCTATCGGTGCAATTATGACTGCACACACAAACAGCTATCAGTTCTTGTCATGTACATACCCCCTGAATTTTTGTGACCCCGGGAGCTAAGTGGGAGCTTCTGACATCTGGCTCTCAGCTCAGGAGATATTTGCACTGCCAAACTGCATTCATTATAGTGGACCTATCCTATATAGGCAGTATATATGTATGGTGACACATATCAATTATATTATTATTCTATACAAACAACTGGTCCCTGTCACCTGGAAGTGGAACAAATTGATGCAGGTTCAATTGAATGCATAGTACAGCGATACATAAAGAGAAATCAATATAATATCTAATCCCTTTGACCACTGTGCCTTCACTAACTCAAGTTATTCTTTATCCTGTATTTACAACCTGGTATTTATCTCTGTTTCCCCCAAACAATACAATAAATGACAAGGAGGTCAGTATTGTGACATTTCAATAGAAAGTGATGGTCTTTCGGTAAAATCCCACAAAGGTCAGAACTGGTGATAAAGAAAATAAGACCTGGTCCCTGCATCATTCTTGCCTGATACACGCCACAACAAAGAGATGGACAGGAAGCAATCTGTCTCTCACACAACGCTCAAATAACCTGGGACCTAAGGACAAAAAGGTTTGCAATTTCATTTTTTTTTACATTTGAAATAAAATAAACATCTTAGTATTTAGATTTAATAACATTTATTTTCATTTTTCATTTCATATAATGTTGGGACAATATAATCATTCAAATTTAAAAATGTGTTCACATTTACCGTATTTTCCGCACTATAAGGCGCACTTAAATACCTTTAATTTTCTCAAAAACCAACAGTGCGCCTTATAATTCGGAGCGCCCTATAGTGCAGAAAATACGGTAAATAAAAACATATGTAACAGTTGATTTTCAGAAGGTTTAATAATCATAAAGTTATTTAACATCACATAGAACAATCAATGCGTGTGCTGTGGGCAACACTCCAGCCTCACATGGAGTCTTCATGTCCTCCTTGTGTTACTGTGGGTCATAATGAGTACAGCATATTTCTACTATCCAAAGACATGCATATTTAGATGAAATGGTGTCTCCAAATATCCCCTTGTGAATTAGAAAAGGAAAAAATATACAATGTATAGCCCTGCCACTAGTACTTACTTCTATACAGAAATGCATTTTTATTTATTTTTTTATTTAAATACAAATAAAAAACATCATGTGCACAGTAAAAAAGTATGCTTTTTGTTACTGTTATTTATGACCTTTAGGGGCAACATTTTCCCTGCTCTTTCGACTGTTGATGTGTCTCGCTCTAATTGATCTGAGCCTCCTGCATCATCTTCCATCACAGAATCACATTTATCGATGACTTCCGCTGATGTTCTATGGCTGTTTGATTCATTAGTCTGTTAGCTCTGATGAATGTAAAGGTCAGATTTGGGGAAAAATGTGTTAACCGCAAGTCTTACTTATTAACAATTGGCTAAAAAATACATTATCACACTGTATGGTCCCTAGTAAGCTACAAGGGATCGGTAAAGAAACAAACAATTGGATTTGGTAGAACCTTGACTACTGTGAAGTGTAAGGGTTTGAGTTCAGGTCGGGTCGCAGTTCTTTACTATTGCAGGAGAGAGCCCATGCCTGTGTCTCATGCTTTTTTAAATGTATGGTAGACTACAAATTGCTCATCCTTTTTACTACATACAGTACATATCACTTTTGATATAATCTAACTTTTGACACATACAAAATCTCTCTTTCTCATCCCTCCTCAGATTGGTGGCAAAATGGCGTGTGCATTTCGAACACGACTGAACCTTTCAAGTCCCAAAATTGACTCCTGCTCACTTCACTGCCCTACATTTTGTGCCTTTCAAATGTTTCAGATTTGATTGATTTCCAACTTGATCCATCCTCGCACCTGTGCTCAACCAACTCCATCAACTTGGCAGAAATGCAACTAGAGAGCTATTGATTTTTGTAGCCCTGGAATTACTTAGAAAAGGGATATACACTTTGCTCTGACTGTACCAAAATAATTTTATCTCCCCTAAATGGTTTCCTATATTCTCAATTCGACAAACCCATTTTATTCAAGGGAAGATTACGGTGGCTGAAATTGAATACTGGCACACTGCAGGCGGAAAAAGAGTCTAAAATCTTGCGTTTACATTATATAGAAGAGGCCAGTGGAACCTGCTGTGCCCAGTCAATAGTACTGTAATTTATAGTGGCTATTATGGCTTTAAATGGAATCAAAAATAATGGATCACTTTCTGCACAAAGTATAATGGCTGCTTTAATATCAGAAAGGGCACTCAGAGGGCATAGACCACTATTAAGGTCAACAGTCCACTTCACTTTCTCATCCACATTATGAAGCATACATCAACCTAACACTCTCAAGGATGTACGGCCAATAAAATCATCTTTAATGTTTTACTGTAGTCTTTCTTCTAAATCCAATTCTTCTTTGCAATTTTGGCCACATACATTTAACCACAAAATATTACCCAAAACAGTGCCAAGTTTCTTTTATATACAGCATGTGTTGCATATTTTCATTGATATTAAGGCCAGTCAACCAAGTCTTTCTTCTTCATACATTGTCTCTGTCCATTGGATTTCCAGGGGTGGAACAAATTGACTTAAATTAAATTACAACTGAATGCAATTGGTTAGACAACTGACCGGGGAGATAACAGCAAAACATACAACGCTGCCTCATTTCAGATGAACAGTTTTAGGATTGGTCACAAAAGGCTGATTAAGCTGAGAATAGGTTGGTTTAGAAGCCATTCATTAAGAAAGTCAGTGGGTCTGGCGGCCAGGCTAACTGTTCCCATTTTGTTAGTTCACACTTCAACAATCAAAACAGATCTGAAAGTAAATTAATGTTAAAGGCAAAATACCTCTCCTCTCCTTTTTTGTACTTCTAGATTAGTTAACATGAAATCTTCATTTATTGGTGAAATTCATTTTAGGATCCACATTTTTCAATCTTGAGATCTGGACATTGAAAAAAAAGAACTTTTATTCACTTGTGTTATGTTTGGGTTAATGCATTGCACTTTGCACACTTATTTATATATATATATATATATATACAGTTTATATATACATACAGTACAGACCAAAGGTTTGGACACACCTTCTCATTCAATGAGTTTCCTTTCTGTTCATGACTATTGACATTGTAGATTCATACTGAAGGCATCAAAACTATGAATTAACACATGTGGAAATATGTACTTAACAAAAAAGTGTCAAACAACTGAAAATACGCCTTACATTCTAGTTTCTTCAAAGTAGCACCTTTTGCTCTGATTACTGCTTTGCACACACTCTGCATTCT
>JAVQKC010016351.1:0-21865 GCA_036025475.1 Philypnodon macrostomus
TATTGTGAATACACCATTAACGTTTGGACAATGTTGAGTTATTGTGAATACACCATTAACGTTTGAACAATGTTGAGAGTTATTGTGAATACACCATTAACGTTTGAACAATGTTGAGATTTATTGTGAACACACCATTAACGTTTGAACAGTGTTGAGATTTATTGTGAACACACCATTAACGTTTGAACAATGTTGAGAGTTATTGTGAATACACCATTAACGTTTGAACAATGTTGAGAGTTATTGTGAATACACCATTAACGTTTGAACAATGTTGAACACATTTAATAAAGTTTGTCTGACTGACTTGTCTGATTGTTTTGTTTCGCGTAATGCGCCTTATGGTCCGGTGCGCCTTATATATGAAAAAAGTTTGAAAATAGACCATTCATTGACAGTGCGCCTTATAATCCAATGCGCCTTATAGTGCGGAAAATACGGTAATCTTAATCCATCATATAGACCCTTTAAAATGTCTGTCATAGGGAATGGAGGCGACTGGAGCAAAAGTGAGGTAACGTTATATAAAACAGTAGTGTTTGTGGTGAGAGATAGAATAATTCTGAACATATAATGAAAAACTATTGTGGTCTTCAACATTTCTGTGAGGACTTAAAAAACATAGAAAATTAAGAATTTTTCCACCAGCCTAAGTGAATACTAATTGGTAAATTAAATTAAAAAATACAATGTGAGGTACATTAGTGAATGTTCCTACCCAGGCTCTGACATCACCTACATGTAGAGAGTGGGGGGGACTTTGTCAAAACCATCTTCATTTGTGATATTTTGTGGCTGATGCTAATTTCTCCATTGAAAGTGTATTATGGTCCTGCCTCCTGTCGCCTCCATTCCAGAATGTAGAACTTTCTGTCTCTGTCCAGGTATTTATTAGATGAGAATGGTCAAATCATACTGGAATTTTTGGCAATTGTGTAAGTAAATGCATTTACAATACACTTTGACCAAACGTACCAAGTATGTACTGAGTAATTAGATCTGGTAATTAGCCTCAGTAATGTATCTCTTTTACTTCTTCAATTTTTTGGTACAATAAAAGAACACAGAATCTAACAATCTAATGTCCTTACTGGATTTACTGTTAAAAAGTTGTCAGTCAGTCAGTACCTGTGCTCTCTGATGACCCACTACTGACTCCTGCTGTGGCTTTAGACTCAGAGCTGCCTCCTGCCTCCTCTCGACTCGACGTCTACAACATATCAACATAAACATAGAGAAAACAGGCTAATATAAAGCTCTATAAAGTAGTAACTATAGCAGAAGATGATCCACTCACACTCTTGCTGGTCTGTGGGGAGGCGAGTCTGTCCTGAAGGAGACTGAAGGGACTGGAAGCTCCACTCGACGGGCATGAGTTTATCCTGCTCAAACACAAATAAATATTACCTGGATTGTACCTGGTCATAATGTCCGCAGAAATCACAATGTCTTTTGCAAAGCTTTGTAAACCATGTAAATTGGGGACAGCACAGTCCAAGAATTAAAAATATATAATTTCATTAGAATGTATGTACTTGAGGTAATATATTTTTTGACAGCTAGTTTTCTTGTTACAGCTGCTTTGGGCATGAGGCAGGGTAAATGCTGGACAAACACTAACAAAGGCATTTACAAAAGACCATTGACTCCCATAACGATTGACATTTAGATTGACAAATAAACTAGAATAAAGAGAAATAAAGAGAATATTGCATTTTTAGTATTTTTTATTATTAATATTTTTTACTTTGCATAGAGTAACAACAACTCTGCCTGTATCCTCAAATATATGTTCACACCTGTACGAGTCTACGAGCTCATTGGCAATCTGTGTCCCGATGCTGCCGGCGTATATCATTGTTCCCACTCCAGTCGAGAGGCCGGGGATTATGGGTAAATTCTTAGACACTTCTAAAAAACAACAATTGAATTTAACATTCTTAAAATATTCACTTTTTTTTCTTTTATCACCTGGAAGTGCTTTAGAGCTGCCAGCTTCCTCCTCTTCTTTACTCCCTCTCCTGGTCAAAAGAGGTAATACATCTTTTCAAATTCAACCACAAATGGTAAGAAAATTGTAAAGTGAAAATTTTGACTTACGCAATAACGCGATTTAAAGAGACTATAAACTCGATTTCTTTGGTCCATGGGTTTGTGAAGCTAAACCACTGACTTTGGAGGGACAGGTAGGGCCCATATTTCGTCTTGAATTTGTAGCACTGTGTTTCGATTTTGTCTTTGCTTCGAAGAACTGCAGAGAGACAAAAACAAGGGCATAGTCAAATTTCGTAAAAAATAAAACATGAAAAACGCTTCAAATTGACTGTCTGACCCTGTTCAATTATGTAAGAAGCCAGGGGAGGGACTAAAGTTAAACTCGACTGCTATTGGTCAAAGTGGTATCCCACAAAGTCTGATCTGATGTTGCTGTAGAGGCCAGGGGGAGGGACTAAAGTTAAACTCGACTGCTATTGGTCAAAGTGGTATCCCACAAAGTCTGATCTGATGTTGCTGTAGAGGCCAGGGGGAGGTACTAAAGTAAAACTCAACTACTATTGGTCAAAGTGGTATCCCACAAAGTCTGATCTGATGTTGCTGTAGAGGCCAGGGGAGGGACTAAAGTAACATCATTATTCATAATTCATAAAACTTTCTACAAAAAATCTTAGGAAACTAACAAACATAAAAGACTCTCACTCAAATTTCGATTTTCAGACACTGTACCCACCCTCTCTGTGTTTCTCTGAGAGGTGATGGAGGTCGTCTTGATGAAAATATTCATAACACGATGTGCCCAGGACTTCCTGTGGCAGATAACCTGTGAAGGTGGTAGCTCTGAGAAGAAAGACAGATATTTATTTTTCAGTTCTTTCAAATCAATGTGTCTCAGAATAATTTACTTTCATCAGATGTGGCCATTGGACAATTAGCATGGATCTCGTGTATATAATATTTGTGTGTAGAAGTTGCAGTAAACAGTGTATTTTGTTCAGATATGCACAGGTGGACAACAACAACTTCACTTTCTGAAACTCGTTTTAGCACAAAATTTTGGAAAACAGTGTACATCATTTTTATAGACCCTTTACAATGTGTGTCATATGGAATGTTCATAATCCCAGAAGTGACGCGACTGGAGCAAAAGTGAGTTAACTTTACAAAAAAGTAATAAAGTAATTCTAAACATATATTGAAAAACACTGTTGTGGTCAAGACTTGTCCAGAAAATCCTAAAAATCAAGAATTTTACCACCAGTCAAAAGTGTAAATGTTGTTAATGTGTACATTAAATAAATATACAATGTGAGGTACATTCACTAATGTTCCCTAACCAGGCTCTGGCATCACCTTCATTTGCAATTTTCTGTGGCTAATTCTAATTTCTCCATTAAAAATATATTATGGTCTTTCCTCCAGTTGCCTCCATTCCAGAATTTTAAACTTTCTGTTTACAAACTCTGAAAAGGTCTATAGTGTGTGTGTACGTAAATGCTAATGCTAACTTTGCAGAGACCAAATGGATTGTGGGACGGCAGGAGTCATAACATCCTTTTTCATCTTTTTCCTTTGGTTTGATGCTGCAAAAATGTGATCTGTATTTGATTTTGTTTGAGAAATACTCCAGTCAATTGACCTGGGTTTGCTGATAGGTTTGTTGGTATAGCTATAGTCTGATACACAATAGTTTTCTTTTCACATGATGTATATACCACAGCTGTATAAGACCAGACCAGTCCCATTACTTAATTGAAATGGGAATGTCTTTGTATGAAGTTTGAATAGACAGTGTAAATGCCATTGAATTTTGGCTACTATCTAAAAAACACCATGGCCAAATGTGGCAAAAACAAATGACACACATTTCTGACTCCCTATCAAAATCTTACATACGTTTTTAACATCAACGTCTCTGTAAAATATCATTAAAGGCAGAAGTACTAACAGCCAGTAACTTAATTAACGTGTAAGCTCGGAAAAATTCTAGAAGAAGCAGACTCAAAAAGCATTGTCCTGTAAGAAATTAATGACAGACAGTGCCAATAAAAATGCTAAGGAAGTCAATCATGTACCAAAATTGGATCTTGTATGCTCGGAAATGTTATGTAAGAAAGAAGAAGCAGAATTAAAACGCCCTAGAGAAATGAAAGGTCGAAAATAGCAAAAAAACAAAAGAAAAAGAGGCAGAAAGTTAAAAAATTCCATAAAAGGCCGAATTACCAATGATACTGCCAATAATGTACTGGAATTTGAACTTTGAATGCTATAAAAGGCACAGTGGGCCGATTCAGAGTCCAAGATTTTACAAAATTGGGAGAACAAGCATAACAACAACAGACATGGCTGTGCTGAAGTTTTTACAGTGTTTGTTAAGATGGATTGAATACATCTTGTCCAACAATTAGCCCAATTGTCACTTGAATGTTGATCAGTGCTCACCAGAGACACTCGTGTATGTCATGCTCAGTTGGACGGCAAGAAATCAGAATGAAGGAACACAAAATCTGTGTACTGTATGCAGTTTTGGAAATTCTGGTTATCCTTCCCCATTCCACTTAAATTCCAGTTCTGAAGGTCCATCCAGCCAAAATGAACCAATAATATATGCATTTTTTTTCCTACTGCCATAAAAAAATTAAAGACATCATCCAAAGATTGAAAATATAAGGGATCGTTGATATTGTTTGTTTGTAAGTGGGGCTGGTCTGCAATTGCTTCAACCCATCCGTCCATTTTTTTTTACCCATCACTTATTTAACTTCTCTAAACCAAGCCATAGTTCCTGCCGCGGAAGTTGAAGGTTGGATTCCTATATGTACAGTGTTGATCTGTTGTGTAGACTTTTGTGTGAATGTGTCGTGTCCTTGTCGTAGGTTGGAGAGGTTAGTCTGATAGTTTCACAGTTTTTGGAAGGGGTTTGACAGCAGCGAACAAGAGAGACACAGTGCCTTTGAAAACAGAAAATGGTGGCATGCATTCTACTCCTCTCAGTGTCTTTACATTAAAGGTTTCACATTCCAATACGTCTATGTGGATTTATTTCATAATTGTGATTCTTGCTGTTTTGTTTTGTTTACAGTATAAAAATGAAATTAAAAATTGAAAATTGACTCTCTGACTCTAATGCAGGGGTGTCCAAACTATGGCCCGGGAGCCAAATGCGGCCCACGGAGAAATTTTTTGTGGCCCTCAGGCTCAAACTGTCTTTTGACTCTACATACTCCAAGTCCACTTTTCTGTGTGGTTATTGTTGTAATAGACCTGAACATATGTGGTCTGAAATCAGATACAATCGAAGGGTGAAGAAAAATGGGTCATGGTTTTGTTTGGTCTTCCTCACCACTCAAAACATCAACTACCATTGGTCAAAGTGGTAGTCCACAAACTCTGATTTGATGTTGCTGTATAGGCCGGGGTGACCTACTTTACATCACAGAACAGGCTTGAATAATTTTTAACTTCTTATTTTCTGTCTATGGAGCTCTCCTTCCAGTTTTGGGGGAAATCCTAGCAGACAGAAAGAATGCAAAGAGGATATCCATTTATCATAACAGTACTCACAAGTTGAACCACAAAATATTCAGGTGTGCCTCAGTTTTTAATTTCTTTGAGCTCTCAGTCTCATCATTCTGTAAAAGCGAGTTGAAAAGCAGTTTTTGTTTCTGACTAAACCTCTGACCTGACCCAAGTCTCTCTGGGGTATGTACACTGGGTTGGCGCATTCATTCATGTAAGGGGAAGTGAAGGGAGCTTAATTCACCCCTCATTATCTTTATGCAATAGAAGCAGAAAAAAAATAAAAATGAAGCCAAGATCATGATTTAGATTTTATCACAATTGTAGTTGACATTGATTTTTCTGCCTTACAAAGAAGACTACTGCTTCATAAAGACATCTTCTAATCCCATGTTCATCAAAATACTTAATATATTTATTAGCACATTTTTTATCCCCATATCACCCACCCCTGGGGAAGGATTTGATTAAGTTTGACAAGGGTCAAATCTGTTAGGGACAAGTCAACTGCAGGGCTGACACAGAGACATACACAGACAGACAACCATTCACTCCCTCATTGATAAGGAAAATTTATCCTTACACATGCATGTCACTGGGCAGTAGGGGGAAGCTAAAGCTCCTGGAGAGAACCCGTGGTAACACAGGGAGGACATGCACAATCTCTACCTTTTTTTAAAAAAACTTCCAACGGTATATGCATCTGATAGGACCAGTTTCCATCTGCTTATCTGCACAGTGCTGTGATGATCCCGATCTAAGGATTGTGTCAAAAACTTCCTTGGAACACATTTCGACAGAAGAGAAAAGGCCTTGTGTTCAGCACGTTTCTGAACACACACAAGAGGCCTCTGCTTTTTCCCTCCAGTTCAAAGACTTCCATCAGAGCGGGGCTGTCACTGAACTTAAAAAGAGAGTGTGTGTGAAAAAAAGTCATCAAAAAGGCACAGAGTGGTGAGATGTTCAGGGACAGGAAATTTGAACACGTAAATAACAACGCCGTCTATGCTTTGTAGGTGCACGACTTTAGGTTAAATAATATCATAGCTGTTCTTTTCATCTTTCTTCTTCTTGATTTTGTAGTGTGAGGATTAGGGGTAGGCATAAATATAATATCACAGTTTTATTAAGCTAATCATGATTCAATGTACATCAAATCTAATATTCATCAAAATATAGTGGTCGGTCACATGGTCACAGAGCTCTTTAGTGACAGAGGCCTGTGGTCAGACAGTGTCACTCTGAGGCTCTTAAGGCTCTGGATGAGGAAGTCTCATCAGGGAAGTCTTCTGTAACATTCTGGGGTGTTTGGCTTTAGCAGACCAATATGTGCTTTCATTTGGGAAAGAGTATTCTCAACAGGAAAAATGCAATCAAGCTTTTTTGGAGAGGAGGCTTGTTAGTGGTTAGTGACATAGATCTTGTGGTACTCATTAAAAACCTCAGAGTCTCCCTCTCAGGGGCTCGGAGAAGAATATCAGGTCAAGTAGATTTATTTTTACAATAAACTGGCATTTGCGTAAACAAAGTCGACTTGTTTTATTTGATTTATTTATTTTATGTAACCTTTATTTATCCAGGTAAACTGTTTGAGAACCATTTCTCATTTACAAACATGACCTGGACATGACTTGTGAGGTCTGTGTCGACTGAGTGATGACTAGTCACTCTGGTCGGGGAATTGAAGCCTTCCTTAATCAGAGCTCTTTAATCACCTCTCTCACTGTGACCTCCTCTGCCCAGGTCTCAGGTCTCAGGTCTCTCTGCTCCACGGTGGAAGCCGACTGCACTCTGACCGCTCTCGGCTCTACCGTCTGATTGAACCTGCTTTTACTCGCTCTGTGTGCTGTTATTCTTTGTCTGTTTTTCCTATTTTAAAATCAATTCCGTGCTCAGGAGCGTGTTCACTGTCATCAGGCTGTTCTTTACTCATAAAGCTAGAACGAGTCACTAAAGGGAAGAATACGCACGGTGTCTTGTTTTTGTTTAGTTAATGTTAGTCCATTTGTTGTTAAGAAGTCGTCTCTGCCAACTGCTCCTGAGCACACGGTTGTGAGCCACAGAGCCTCAACGGGGCTTTTCAGACCAGGTCGGAAACTTGGAAATGCTGATGTAATAAATCCGACTTCCCGAAAATGATTGTTCACAAAATCAGCAGAAAACAACCACTAACAACCACACAGAGCCACTATCCCCCGCCCCTCCCTGCGCCTGCTCCTCCTGACAAACGCCAGAACATTTCATTAGCTCTCTGTTCTGAAATGATTCTGGGGGACTAAATAGCATCATAACAACATATTAACATCATTCAACCCCAGAGTGAAGAAACTGGACATATTGCTTCAGATTCACTCAGTCTAACATGTCTAATATCAGGAGCCTTTTGAACTGATAGAACAAAATAAATCTGAATTATTATCTGACAGATCAAAGTGTGTCTGTTTTGGCCCGACTGGTCTCAACAGGACTCTAACTGACTTCTAGGACAGCACTATCAATATGTATTTGAAATATATTCTACATTTTGAAAGTTTACAGCCTTTCAGATATTCGTAATTCACCTTAACCCCACAGATGCAAATGAAAAGCCATTTAGGGTTAGAGTTAGGGTTTGCGGTTAGGCTTAGGGGTTAGGGTTATAGGGTTAGGGGTTAGGGTTAGGGTTAGGCGGTAGGGGTTAGGGGTTACGGGTTTGGGGTTAGAGTTAGGGGGTTAGAGGGTTAGGAGTTAGAGTTAGGCGGTAGGGGTTAGGGTTACGGGTTAGGGGTTAGGGGTTAGGGGTTACGGGTTTGGGGTTAGAGTTAGGGGTTAGAGGGATAGGAGTTAGAGTTAGGGTTACGGGTTACGGGTTACGGGTTTGGGGTTAGGGGTTAGGGGTTAGGGGTTAGGGGTTAAGGGTTAGGGTTTGCAGTTAGGGTTAGGGGTTGGAGGGTTAGGGGTTAGAGTTAGGCGGTGGGGTTACGGGTTACATGTTACGGGTTTGGGGTTAGAGTTAGGGTTTGCGGTTAGGGTTGGGGGTTAGAGGGTTAGAGTTAGGGTTTGCGGTTAGGGTTAGAGGTTTAGAGGGTTAGATGGTTAGAGGGTTAGGATTTAGTGTTAGGGTTACGGGTTACAGGTTAGGGGTAGAGGGTTAGATAGTTAGAGGGTAAGGATATAGTGTTAGGGTTACGGGTTACAGGTTGGGGTAAGGGTTAGCTAAACCTAACCTTAACCCGAAAGTGGCATTTTATTGAAAAATGTTTAAACCCAAAAGTGAGATAATATTATTTTTGTTATTTATTTAGAAACAAAAGGAAAGTATAAAATCTATATGAATATGTTGGAGTAAAGTTAAATAAAGAGACATTTCATAATTAATAACATCGTTAAAAAATACCTGGGTCAAGTTTAATCTCTGTTTGCAGTTCCGTCCATGTGAACGGTGCCGTGAAACTGACAGCTTTTTTTCCCCCTAGCTCAGTTCAGCCTGAGAGAGCAAAAAGAGGCTTTGAGATCTGATGTATAGTTGTAGGATAGTGAAGATTCAACCTGAATGTTAAAACCAAATGATAGTTTGATGATCAATTGCTTTTCACAGCACATTCCAAATGACCATCAACACAACACAGAACATGTGGGAAATGCAGGAATCAAAAATTAACTTTAGTGTGTGTTGATTGATAGAATATAACCAGGGCAAATGAACTGTATTAACAATGTATGGTGACTTTAGCTAACCAATAATGAAAAAAATTATACTTCCATTGTAGCTACAGTATTGAATATTTATTCTCAAATTTGATTCTGGAGAGACACATTATGTAATATATCCCCATTATGTAATAATCTGCCAAAATGTAATCAAAATTTCACTTGATTGTGTAATAAACTGTTGCATTTTGTAATAAACTGACCAAATGCAAAATGCAATCAAATTGAACACATTTTGTAATAAGTTTGGAGTTTTGACAGGTATTTTGAAAAGTTATTACAAAATGCAAAAGTTCTTTAAACACATTTTGTAATAACTTACACAAAATGTAACAGCTTATTACAAAATGCGTTACATTTGATTACATATACATTGGGTCAGTTTATTACAAAATGCGATTTTATTACACACGCAAGTGAGTATTACATAATGTGGAATTATTACATAATGTGGCTCTACACACCTTTGTTTTCACAGAACATTAATTCCATATTTTCCGTCAAATGTAAAAGAATGCAAAGACCGTCCTAAATCTAGTCTCTAATAAATCCGATGGTGGTTGTTGTGTGTTCACTACCATGCAAAGCCTCTTAATGACCACTAGAGGTCAGAGGAGTTCTACAAACCAAGTGGAGCCCAATTGGAAGCAGAAATAAACCCTAGGGTAATAGCAATAGTAAGTTTGATGTGAACGTATTACAGCTACATTTGTCTTCATCCAAACATTCATAAATAAAATAAATACATATACAGAAAAATGCCCAAATGCATTATATGCCAGTGACTTAATACATTTTCAGATAGCCTGTATTTGATTTGAGTTGTTTTTTCTTGCCACACATGTCACAGTTTATTATTATTATTATTGATGTGCTATTACCCTGTTCAATTATACATATGCTTGCTGTTTCTGCACTTGCCCAAAAGGTGGCAGTTTAAGTCAATATAACATGCCTTCATACTCCGTCCACACGCAGCTCCTATTTCAACATGACCAAAATCCTAAAGAAAGGTATAATAATAATAATTAAAGTCCCACAATGAGTAATGATTCTTAACCAGGTTTAATCCAAACTGTTGTCTTACTGTAGATCCTAATACAGTCTAAACTAACTCTAGCCCTAACCCTGAATAAGCTCTAAATTGAGTTTAAATTAGTTAAGTTAAATTTAGTGAATTTCTGGTTTACTTTCCTGGTTTAGTCCAAATTACCTGCTAATTCTTATTTTATCATTCTTTATTTATTTTATTTTTTTAATTGATTTTACGTTTTTTATTATTATTATTTTCTATATCTATTTTTTACACCAATTTAGAGTTTAGTCGTCATTCTATCCTGGTTTACTTTTTCTGTAAATTGGGTTAAATTTGGTTTAGTCTCAGTCAAACTGGGTCTAGACCTTATAGGTTTAGCCTTGAGCAATACTTACAATACAATACAGACTCTAAATGAAACAAAATCAAGACTCCACTAGAAAAAGCTTGCAATGATACTGCGCCACAGTTTGAGAACCATTCCTCTGGGTCACCCCCCACACACTCTGATCAGATTAGGTTCTTTCACAGGGGTCATCCCTCCCCCCGCTCTGGACCAGCCTGTAACAATGGTCCAGTGTGGCCCCTTGCTCTGTGTGGCCCCGGGCTGATGGCACTTACAGATAGCAGATAATGCACTTTCTGAGATTTACCTAGGTTATCCAGGACTAAACCAGGTCTAAAACTTGACTGGGACTGAGCTAGGACTAAGGCAGAGTACAGCAAAACTAAGCCAGGACTAGATAGTGGTCAGTGAGTTGTAACTGGAAAAGATATTCAACCTAGTATTTCAATGGACTAAAATTAATACTATTTTTTTGCCGTTATTTGATAGGACCGTATACTGATCAAGGAGAAGAGCAAGGAATGACACAGCTGTCGTGAGACAGAAATAAACAAGCACTCCCACTGGTCAGTAAATTTTGCTGAAAAAAAACTTAAGATATCCAGTGGCAGATTTAGTGAACATGGGCAGGGGGCCCTCTGAATTTGTGGCTTTTTAAGTCCAACCAAAAGTTGTCATTCCACAGCAACCAGATGTCCTCCATACAAGCTAATTTACCAGATTAAGTTTAATAATTATGAAGACATATTTATTTTAGACTTCATTTATAAGGCCCTGGCAGCTTGGGGCTGTGGAAGCTTGGGGCCCTGGAAGCTTGGGGCCCTGGAAGCTTGGGGCCCTGGAAGCTTGGGGCCCTGGCAGCTTGGGGCTCTGGAAGCTTGGGGCTCTGGAAGCTTGGGGCCCTGGCAGCTTGGGCCTCTGGAAGCTTGGGGCCCTGGAAGCTTGGGGCCCTGGCAGCTTGGGGCTCTGAAAGCTTGGGGCCCTGGAAGCTTGGGGCCCTGGAAGCTTGGGGCTCTGGAAGCTTGGGGCCCTGGCAGCTTGGGGCTCTGGAAGCTTGGGGCCCTGGAAGCTTGGGGCTCTGGAAGCTTGGGGCTCTGGAAGCTTGGGGCCCTGGAAGCTTGGGGCACTGGAAGCTTGGAGCCCTGGAAGCTTGGGGCCCTGGAAGCTGCCTACTTTTGCCTAATGGTATTGCTGCCTCTGCACGTATCATCAGTGTGTACCCGTACCACAGCCTGGGAACCACTGTATTGTGGTATAATTCTGTGTTACCTGTAGCGGCCATCTTGGTATTAAAAATGATTTTGAAAATGTTTGTTTTTTGTTTTGTTTTTAAGAACTGATGTGTTGATGTGTCATTGTATTCCAAATGCTAAACTAGTCACACACATTCAGTATATTGAATTGCCTATGATTCCACTTAAAACACTGTATAATAAAAAGGTCACTATATAGACAGTTTAAATTGTGAAAGTTCAGCAGTGATTTTGGAACAATGGTAACTTCTGGTTAATCTCACTCAGAATAATGGCTCATTTATACTCTATGTTCGTAACATAGACGGACACAGGAGGAGCCTTCTGTCCGCCATAATTTTGATTGATTCTGTCTGTAGTCAGGTCCGTCTCTAGAGAGCTTGTGGATGCGTACCTACGGAGCAGTACATGCGTTGGCCTGAGTGAGCGCTGTTCAACGGAGGACTCAGACTGGAGAGTCAGTTAAAAGAGTCAGGCTGTAGGTCTCTGTATATTCAAAGACAACACAAACCGCTGATGTTTGGTCTGACTTTCTACATTTTTCTGAAAATATGAAAAAAATGCTATGTTTGTTCTTGCATGCTGTTTTGGTCGAATCTTTTTCTAGCATTTAGCGCCCTCTACTGGTTACTTAACATAAATATAAGTTGACGTTCAAAACGCATGGAAGTATATATGCTTTGATGTTAAAAACATTTATGTATGAAATGGCCGTAGAAATGAGCCTTAATAAAAAATACTTCAGGGGCGGACATACTCCATATCAGTGACATATGAAAGAGTCATGTTGGACATTCTTATCTTATGCATGAACATGTGTTTTCTGTTTAACTGACCGAGGTGGAAGAATTGAAACAAAATAGACAGAATTTTACACAGTTTCAGTTTGGTCTCATGTTCCCTGTGATGTGTTTGGTCTCATGTTCACTGTGATGTGTTTGGTCTCATGTTCACTGTGATGTGTTTGGTCTCATGTTCACTGTGATGTGTTTGGTCTCATATTCACTGTGATGTGTTTGGTCTCATATTCACTGTGATGTGTTTGGTCTCATGTTCACTGTTGATCAATACAGTTTTGAAAAGTAAGATACTCTTACTCTTTATAGATTTCCAAGATTTAGTAAGAGTACAGTTATTTCAAAATATTATTACTCAAGTAAAAGTTAAAAAGTATCGTAACTACTGGAATACAATTTATTTAAAAAGTTACTCAAGTAAATGTAACTGAGTAAATATAACTGAGTAAATGTACCTGTGTAAATATAACTGAGTACCACCCACCTCTGAACATGAACAATGTTTTTGGCATACATAATCAAACACAATAACACAGACTGGTCTTATTTGTGCTGCCTCATGTTTTTCATAATACAAACTGAACATATTGGTCTTTCCAAATGTCAACCTAAACATAAACTTTGACTGATGTGGATTTCTTTCTCGTCTGTTTTCGTCAGATTGATGTAGGACTGATGCTAAGCCAAACTAAAGCCTTCTCATCACAAACTGATCCAGTCACATTCTTGTCCAGAACACCAGGCTCCATCTGCGTCCCCAGACTATCTCATGTCATCGTCCCAACACAACATACTGTTCACGCAACTCAAAATGAATTGCAAAGTACACTGTAGCTGGACAATCTAGACAAAATAAAAAGTTACTACACAAGCTGGGTATTAATGAATTGCATTTACTCATTAATATTTACCTAACATTTTGAATAAATTGTACAAGAGATAAACAGATATTACTTTTTCAGTCCAGATGCCATGAGCTTTGTGGATCGTCCGATACCCGATACAAACCGATATCAATGCAAAAACTAAAGCCATAGACATTTCCCTTTGTAAATGTTTTTTTTTTTTTATCTAAAATACCATTTGCCATGTGATTTCAAGTTTCACCAGTTAATATCTTTGTTCACTTAATTTGACAGACCATAACATAATAACTATTTTGAACTTAAATTTCTGTCTCAAGGTTGAGATAAAAATTCAAATAAAAATTATAATACTTTTTGATTTGAAAGTATGAGAAGAAATATAAAGGTTAAACTTGGTACAGTGATTCTCCACAGTGTACCCAACATAAAATATTATTATGACCCCGCCCTACAACAAACAGGAAGTCGGCCATTTTGAATTGAATTTCAGGTATATTTGACAGCCTCTAACTTGCACATACTTTGCCCGATTAGGCTCTAACCTAAAACACCTAATGACCCCCCCGGCCTTGAACACATCTGACTAATATAAAAAAAAATATTCTTCACAAACATCCAGACAAATCAAAAAAGTCAAATCGACCCTTCCCATGTTTGTCATGATTTGGGGACGGGGCCTCTTAATTGCTCATTAACAATATTAAATCCCTTAGAAATTACACAATGTCTGATTATGGCTAGTTGTTGTTCATATTATTTTAACTTTCACTAAGACATGCCTGCAGATATCAGAATGGGGAAAAAGGTTAATTATTTGACTTTGAACATGGATTGGTTGTTGGTGCCTACTGTGATTTCAGAACTACAGATCTCATGGGAATTTCGACATTCTTCATAACTCAAATAACCCTGTGATTCACACATTGATTTGGCTTGGTTTTACGCTGGATGCCCTTCTGGTGCAATCCTCTTCATTTATCCAAGTTTGGGATTAAGTATACTGGTTTATGACCCCTCCCGGTTGGATTGAATTTAATGTGCTGTACTATTTCAATATATTCTTCGATATAGCCTCAGTAGAAAATGCAATTCTATTTAATGTCGCTGGATCAAAAGCCTGATGGTAGAAGATCACGCTGTAAGCCTATCCTTCAGCGTGCTACAGTGGAGAGTGGCCAGCTGTCTTTACTTATCTTAAATACAGCCAGTTCACTTTAGGCTAGTGAGCCAGGCCTCTAGGACCTATTGGCCTATGCTCTGCGGCAGCATGCGGAGCCACTGGGGAGAGCCCGGCATTGCCACAGCACCAGAGATGAGTAATGCTGCTGCCACCCAGGACCTAAAGCATTTAATGAGAGTAATAGCAAGTACACGCACCAAGACAGAGTGACAGCATAGATTACGTGGTAAATCTTTGGGATAATGAAGAATCCTGGGACCCTGACTGTGGAAGTAATAAATTCACTCCTGTAAGAACCACAATTACCTCTGTCAGGGGCTGCCTCTACACCACTTTTGTGTTGGAAAAACAGGGTTATGCATACCTCTTGAGTTTAATGTCATTAATATTTAAAGGAATAAATATGTTAGTAGTAGGGCAAGACATTAACATTTTGGCTCATTGGTCACTGTGGCATGTTTGTCACAAGTCAAGTTGCAATTTCCACCAGCCACACTTAAATTGTAGTTTAACTGTTGAATCGTTCTATAAGTCAATTCTCCTGAGCCAGTGAGATGTGCTAAAATTTGGTTTTGCAATATTTGGACAGGGACTAATTTAAAGGCTGTTAATGTTTTCCTCTATTTATGATGTGGAACTAAAGTGTATAGTAGAGATGCACCGATGTAGCTTTTTCAATCCCGATACCGATCCCAATATTTGTGGATCGACCAATACTCAATATCCACAGATACTAATGCAAAAACTAAAGACACTTCTTACCTAACTTTGTATTATCAGAAAATAATTAAACTAAAATATACTATAAACCCTCAAAATGTCTAACTTTTGTCATTTGTGAGTTACAATGTAATGTAATGTAATTTGCCACATTATTTTTAATATCGCCAAATTTACCGTTCCACCGATCCGGTTTCTGGGTCTTGATCTGATCCAGTATTGATGCATCATTAATGGGGCACTTTTGAGCGTGAAGACTAAAAATCAGGTCTCAATAGGTAACATATAGTGCATTGAAACTGGCCCTGTTTTTTCCAGTCTGATGTATGTATTTTTTCCTACCTTTTTTACCACTAGTGACTATATGTTGTGTGTGAACACAATTGGCAGAGTATGCAGGCTCTCACTAAATTGGAGTTGGATAAGCACCGAGTTCAGATGAGAAAGAAATAGGTGAAAGGAGGAGTGAATGACCGCGGCAGACAGGTTCATTTAAGGCTGGTTAGTGCGTCTGTCAGGGTGATGAACAGGGAGGCAACCTGTCACATAGATTTAGCAGCAAATGGATTGACTGATAACAACAAGATGTATGTTTTAATGGTTATATCCATTAAAAAATGAAGTCATACACTGGGAGTATTGCTTTTTATGTTCATAATCAGCATTTACCTGTGCGGGGATGCTGTATATTACGAGGACATACTGTGAAATACTGGGATTAATTTATGATGCAAGGCACTGTAACTGTTCTTCTCATTTCGTTTCAGTTGTGGATGGCTTTTACTGCCTTTGCAATCCTGGGTATGCTGGCCAAAGATGTGACCAAGACATTGATGACTGTGTGAACAGTTTGTGCAGTAGAAACTCCATTTGTAAGGACCTTCACCTGGTATGTATGTCACTACAAAATTAATTGTAGGTGGTATTGTCATAAATGAATCATGCAAACACTATTTGTCTGAGAACATTTTATGATTGGATATGACTTCTGTTGTTCATATTATTTATTTATTTTTATTTTTTTTATTGAACCTTTATTTTTCCAGGATAAAACAAAAAATCATTGAGATTAATTTTCAAGGATGTCCTGGCACAAACAAATCAAATTTAAATTGCTGTGTTTATATATGTGTACTTGTACTTAACCATAAATACAAATTAGGCTAATTCACTGAAACAATGCTAGTGATTTTTATTCTAGGACAAATAACTTACACTTAGCATACATTTAGCTATAGCATCTATTTGTGACATTATTTGTACAATAGATGTTTATGTCCTCATCGGATTTTGAAATGGACTGTCTGAATTGGTAATTGGAAATGTACTTCTAACCACTAAACTGGAAAGTACTCATTTCCAATTGTTCTTTTTTTCTGCCAAATACACTTCATCTGCTGCTCATACAAATAGCATTTTTACTTAGCTAAAAATAGTAAATTAGTTAACTTTGGATAGAAATATGATTCAAGATGTGAAATAGGAATAGACAATGATTGGCAATATTAAAATAGTATATAAAAGTTCACAAAATGAACAACCATTTACTCCTTCATGCTTTTTATTCTAACTGTGTGTCCTAAAGGTATACCGGTATGCTTTAAACACTTGGGTTTAAAGCAAGATTATATACCTTTTTCCAGAGCTATATATATTCAAGTCTTTTTCGAGCCAATAACATTGATCTGTTTCAGCTGCACAAATGCCTGGGGAAATGCACACTGCTCACAAACTGTGCAATGAGTACCAGGGGCCTTTTTCCAACAGCTGCTTATTTGCTAACAGATTGCAGCACTAAAACAGATGTGACATAGATAAAGTTTGGGGATTTCTTTACCCCCTCCTCTGACAAAGACAGATAACTTTTACTGTACAACGCACACCTAGTGTATAGATTTAGAATAACTCTGCGCCCTTGGAAAGTACATTGGGGAACCTATACCTGTCTGTTGTTACTGTTACTGTAAAATACTGTGAATGTATTTTATTTACTGCCTCATATTTGCACATCCAAGCTGACTTCAGATCAGAGACAAAAAAAATTATAAATTATAGTTTAAACAAATGTTTATAAAATATAGATGAATAATGGGGTCATTGTAAATATAATGCAACGGTCTGCCTTATTATATACAGCACTATGTTTAGGCAATGCAAAGTGAGAAAATTGTATTGTGGATTTGGAGAACCAGCTAGATCCAGTACCACTGCGCCATACATATTCACATTGTTTTGGTTTCTGGTTAGTAACTACTGTAGTATCTTCTCCTGGTTTCTTCACCTGATCTATCTGGGAATAGAATGAAGAGACAGAAAGATGTGAGCAGCCAACCACCACTGATGAATAGTGGGAGGAAGCCATGATAGATGTTTCTTCTGAAAGCTTATTTTGCACAAAAAAAGAACAAACTATGTAAATAAAATGTATATTTTTGCAGCACATTTACTTAACTGCATGTCTTCAAACCTGCCTAAAACATTTGCACAGTACTAGGTCTAAATATATATACAGCAGAATAACTTTTGTATAATAAGTAATGAATGATTGTATTTAATGTATTATTTTTTTCCAAAAGACTTCTTCTCCACCATGGTTACTTTTGTGTAATATGCTAAAATAAACCATCTACTAAAGGCACTCTGTTTTAGAAGTGAATTGGGTTTGATATAGTTTGTCGTAATATAATTGTATCCACTATATTTTCCCGCCATGCTTATCTATTTTACCCTCTCTTATTTGACCATGTCATTATTCAAATATGGACCGTTTTTGGGAAGCTCCTTCAGATATCATTATTGTTTACAGTGCAGTAGCTTCTCTCTGCCTGAGCACTCTGTCCCACCAAGCTTTCACTTATTTTAGAGAATTGCGGTCCCTGAAGGTGACTTAGTAGCAAAAAAGAGATTATGTTCTATTGCCAGGGGTAAGGAATCGCAGTCTCCTGGAGGTATCTAATTTATCACCAGATGACGGCATTTTCCCCGCACCACCATATAGTACGAATTAAATCAGACAGTTTAACAGTTCCCCCCCTGTGAATAAAACACAGGTTAGCATGCATTCAACAGGCCACACCCAGACAGGAAGTTGGCAGTCAGGAAGTCTGAAAAACCCTTGACCGTATGATGCTCTTCATCTTGTATGCAAAGACAAAGCATAAATTAAAATGCTGCCTCTGTAAGAAATAACAAGCCATTCATCTCATGTAGCGTGATTAATTGCAGTAATGCGCACTACATGGCATTGATGAAATAAACATTGAGTGGTCCTTACTGTTTGAAAAAACAATACTCAAGGAGATGAGTATTATTTATGTCACAGCACTGAAAAATGGTGGCTTACACGTTGTATAATATAGGTATCATTGTCTTACATAGCATGGGTGTTAAGACAATGGGTAAAATATTCTATAGGCTCTCACAAATTAACCCTACGCTCAGCGGCCACTTTCTTTGGTATACCTGAGCATTTATGTAAATAGTAAAAAATCTTTGTGCATGTCAGAGGTGAGAGGAATTTTCAGCTTTAAAATGAAATGATGAGCTTAGAAATGATAGAAGCAACCCATAACCAAGGTCAGCAGAGACCATCTCTGAACATGTATGTCAAGGCTTATACCTCTCATTAGGAATGAAATGTTCACAATAAAGTGGCCAGCGGGTGTATTTCAGCATATTCACGAGTGGGATGATGTTTTTATGAATGTTTTTTTAAACAATAACTTTGTAAGCAACAGAGTTTTTGTGCTATAAATCTAAAGGGGTCATAAAACAGCCCCTCCTTCTACAGTCTGTATTACACCGTAATTAACACTGACTGTTAATTACGGCCAAAGCCCCATTAGAGCCTGTAAACAGTTTTTTTTACGACTCTGGGACAAGTGCAGGTGTAAGGTGCCACTTTATTTCAGCGTTAACCTGATAGTCCCTCTCTTTTTGTATTCAGAGTTATGAGTGTGTGTGCCACTCCGGCTGGGAAGGAAAGTACTGCCAACAAGAAATTGATGAATGTTTATCGCAGCCTTGCAAAAACAACGCCACCTGCACAGACCTTCTCAACGGATACAAGTAAGTGTGTGGTCTGCTCCAGGGCTGCATCTTCTAGAGGGGAATCCATCACTTAATACATTATACTGTGTTCAGGTGATGAGGCCTATAGTTTTTAATTGGGCCAGTAGACAGGGCATTAAGCTATAAGATTTATGCAGTTAGGTCATCAACCCAATCACTAACAATAATAATGATCAGGTGCACCATCTGTGGAAATTTTCTCTTTGGACATTTCTTTAAAAAATAGTGTCTAACCTTTATGATATTGCTTGCTCCCGACATCATCAAATCCCAGAACGTGAACACAACCCAAATACATGCGGGGGGGGCGTTAGAGATGGGGGGGGCCGTTAGAGATGGTAGTGATATGTCCTTTCACTGGTGGCGGAGATAATGAATTGCAGATGGCAGGTAAAACAAATGAGTCAATCAATGGCTCACAGCATGAAAAGGTTTCAGGGGAGCTGTGACTCATTGGAGGCAAAAGCTGGTGAATCTGCCTGAGCTAATGCCCCTCTCACTGGGGAGACGTAACCGCTTCAGGTAAAATAAGAAAAAAAAAGGCATGTGAGGTGTAGTGGTTGGCAGTGCTGCTCGAGTACTCACCGCCACCAAGTGGAATATTCACCTGCCTTAAGAGCGGCAGACACTTCACGTAGACCGAATCCCAGTACAATTCACCCCCCGCTTTCTCTCCTGCGCCTGTCTTTTACAAGCATACATTTCCATTTAATCCCCACTCAGTGCTCTAACCTCGTGTGTCCTACATTCAGCTGTCCAGAATTAAAGGCTGCTCTGGCCAGTGGTGCAATTAACCTGTGAAATCCCTGCACTGTCTTTATAGTAGGGAGAACAGGAAGGGACCAGGCTCAAATATAATGCAGGGAAATTGCTCCTCATTCCTCAAAGCACATTTTTATTCTCACTTAAAATTCTCAAAATCGCTTTATTTTTTATGTTTGAAGATGCTGCAAAATGCTGATAGTGAAGTGATATGTGGAATACTAGTACAGCAATTAGGATTGTATAAATCGATACAGTTCCTCTACTGGTAAACAGTGGGTTTAATCTCAGCAGTTCTAATAAATATTCAATGTTTTTACTGGTCCCGATTACTACCATTTCTTTTTTCACTTATCCGTTACATTTCATATCATATTTTGCATCTCATAGACCCACTTCTGAAAAAACCTGCTTGCTATAAGCTTCAGAAAATATAAGTTGGGTCTACGAACCCTGTATAATTGATATGTCTCGAAACATTTAACCTTGTAAAATTATTAATAGAAATGTTTATATATCTGGGATTGATTTGAAAGCTTGGTTGAATAACCTTTGCTCTGTGTTGTCCGAGGTGTGCGTGTCCACCCGGGTGGACAAGTGTGGACTGTGTGGAGAATGTCAATGAGTGTGAGTCCAGACCCTGTCTAAATGGAGCTGAGTGTCAGGAGTCAGATGTACCTGGAGAGTTCTCCTGCACCTGTCGTCCCTTCTTCAGCGGGCCCTTGTGCAGCCAGCCTTACGACCCCTGTGATCCCCTCCACAATCCCTGCTTCCACGCCTCCACCTGCCTGACACGCTCCGATGGAACGGCAGCCTGCACATGCCCAGCTGGTGAGTAAGCAAACCCCCACCACCCCATAGACACAGGGGCTTTTTAAATCACCCTATTTTATCATGTAACTACACTCACTGGTCACTTTATTAGGCAGGGAGACCTTGTACCTGACAACCAGTGTGGTGTTTAGCTGCATGTTTTGTCATGTCCAAGGGATATGGACCTTGTGGACCTTGGTGTAATAACTTATCAGCTGAGCTAATGTTGGCTCTGTATTATCTTAGTAACTGGTTAAACAAAGTTGTGCACTTATTGGCCAGAGGTTATACTAAGAGTTGTTATTTATTTGAAATCAGTTAAATCAGAGTCACATAACCTCATTCAACATGGTTAATTTAGGAGTCTATCTTTTGTAGCCTTTGTAGAAGAAGAGATTTCAAATTAGTCTTTCAAGTTCAAAGAAACACATTATTTTCACATTATTTATTATTATTTAAAAAGTGACTCTGGAGATGATTAGGTCTATGATGTATTCAATCTAACTTCAAGTTTGGTTAAGTAAATATTCAGGATATACCATTTTTATTTAATAATTGTATTTTTAGAGAGTGATTTTCCATTTTAGAGAATTGGAAAACATCCCTTATTATTAAATCACATTTAATCTGCTCTGTTGTTGAAGACATACATGTATTTATAGAAATTGTTCTTTGCAAAATTAGGCCAAGATCAAGATGGAAATCAGCAACCTATTTATCAGAACTGAATACATTTGGCATGCCATCAAAGTAACTCTAGATTAAGTTGTTTGCATAATGCTGTTATTTATTTGATTTTTATTCAAAATATTTT
>JAVQKC010016360.1:0-14243 GCA_036025475.1 Philypnodon macrostomus
ACCCAAATCGATACAGTTCGGCGTCTTTATGGTATGCACCTGTGTGCAAATGTTGAAAATGATCCAGCAATTCGTTTTTGAGTTATCGCGTTCACAGCTAGGATCTGCGGACGCGGACGCGCACCGACGTGATTCCATAATATCGGCGAAAACAGCGTGTCGCCGATATAATTAGCCCACTCATTTTCTGATCTGGGGACTTAAGTGAATCTCTTTGAATAACAGTGAACACTATATCAGGAGTCTCCAAACTTTTTTCACTGAAGGCCACATTGTCAAACATTAATACAGAGGAGGGCCACTTGCTAAGATGACTAACTTCACTTCACCTTCGGTTGAATCTGTTTTTTGGTCACATGTGTATAACTGATTTTTTTGCTTAGTGTCTGTCTATATTATAACCACACAGAGGAAATTGAAATAATCTGGAATCTAGTTACACAATGAATGCTTTCATTTAGTTTGATTATGTAGAGTCACATGCAGAGTATTTGGGCCAATTTAGAGGTAAGCCTGAAGGCCACAAAATATACTCTGTGGGCGGCATTTGATCCCTGGGCCATAGTTTGGACAACCATTTAATAACAGTAAATATTTTCACAGCTTCATAAAAAGTGCCTTTATAGCAGAGTTTGACCCCCACCACGCCGAGTGTGCCAATGGCCTCTCCGACCACCACATCAAAATCCCACTACACACTATACCAGTTGACACACACTGGAGGCAATGAGTGTCTTGCCCAAAGACACTACATTGAACCACCAACCTTCTTGCTAGTGGCTCACCTGCTCTACCTATTGAGACACTACATAGAGAATTGTTAGTAGTACCATCAGAGGGGGATAAATGCTAAGATTTAGTGCTAGGTTTACAGTTAAAATGCTGCACAACAAAAATATATATATCAAATTGGGACAAATATTGTGACAAATATTGTGATTAGATTTGTGATGTTGTTTTTAAAACCAAAATTTAATTCACGGTACATTTTTAACCTGTCTGGAAGAATTAACACAAGACTCAAACATTACCTGTTAAACTTCCACAAGAATCACATGCATTTTGTGGCGGTTAAACCTACAATGTAAGCATTTTTAAAAAAGTATTTACATATATTTGGTTTTGTGCCGAGGATATTATTCTGCCTCAAAAATTGCGGCCTTTGTGATTTGCTAAATGGCAATTTCAATTTGACTGCAGGGAGAAAAGCATTCAATAACCACATTGAATAGTGTGATTTTTGCGATGCAAGTTCAATTTAGCAGAAATACTGCCTTTACTTATAAGACCATAGTGTTTGCGATATATTTACCTCCAGTTTTTGTGTTTTTGTGTTTGTTTGTTTCTCTGTTAGCAACTTCACACAAAAAGTACTGAGCGGATTTTGATGACATTTTCAGAGAAGGTCAGAAATAACACAAAGACAAGTTGATTACATTTTGGGAGTGTCCCGTGGAAATGAGCTGCTTTGGTGGAGGTTTGCGCTCTTCAACTGCTTTCTAGTTAATTTTGTGATACCAATATTGTGTTTGCTGATATTGTGATATCAGCACAATATCAGCAGACAACAGCAAATAATCAGTGGTGTATGGTTGTGATCAAGGCCCCCAGTGCAAGTTTTTATAGTCCTGGTTAAGTCTTGGTTTAATCTTGGTTTAGTCCTGGTTTAGACTTTGTTTAGTACTATTTTTGGACCTGTTTGTGTCCTGTTTAGAATTTGTTTAGTCCCAGTTTGAATCTGGTTTAGACCTAATTTAGTCTTGCTCTGAATGCACTGACTGATCCTCCCATCCCTAGTAAAAAAGTATTTCTCACCTGGTTACCCAGCACGGCCGTAGCACAGGCCGTTGACACCTCTCTCGGTCCGAACCAAACTGATGCGATTCTTGACGGCAACCCCAGAATGAACACTTGAGCTACAGAACATATCACCTGCGCCGTCACCGTCACGCCGAACAGATCCGGGCTGGCGCTAGCGCACTTTAGCCACGCACCGGCGCAGTTTAGACCGGATCCGAGCAGCGCGGTTAGCCTCAGCCCCCTACGGTCCAACAGCCAGGTGGCGGGGAAGATCAGTGGTATGTAGGCCACCATGTAAACGATGGATAACCAGTCAATCTTATCGCTGGTGACGCCATAGAATTGCATGAAGACGTTGGTGATAATGCTGTACTGAATCCATTGGAAGGCATTTACCAGAGAATACAGGCTGAAGACAGTTAGAACGACAAATCTACGAACATACAGTTGAGTGTCTGGAGTTTTGGAGTCATCCTCCTCTGATGGTCCATTGTTGGATGGTTTAGAGCTTTAAAAGAAAACACAACCTATTTTAATTAAAGCTGATCTGCCTGATTTATTCCCTTGTATTCATGCAAATGCAAAAATAATGACTTAGTCAATAGTACAGCATTACAAACGTCATTTTATTATAAGGGTTTTTGTTTTAGAGCAAATAAACACACCAATCACACACCTCCATAGAACAGGAGCGCTCTGATTGGTCAAGAAATCCATTATCTATTCAGAACTAGAATCTATCAGGAATGATGTGAAGGAGCTGATGTTTTATTTCAAAGTATACCATTTTATTTTCGTTTTATTTATCTCAGCAATGTTTAGTTCAAGCCATTTCCATACCGCTGCTTGTTATTCTCATACTTCCTGGTTTGTGAATGCGTACGACGCAGTGTGTGCTCCATGTGTGAGACAGTGGGAGGGGTTTGGGAAGAGCGTCAGAGGCTGAGCGAAAAGAGAGGAGGGCATCATAAAATCAAATCAAATAGGGAAATATTCTAGACACTCCATGAACTTGATTAATTTATTATTAATTTACACCACAGTCACACACTGTAAGCCACAGCTAATCCGTTTTATGTTTCAATTAGAAATGAAAATGACAGACCTAAACTAAAAATGTATATGTATAAAATCCCACGAGACAAGTTGGCTAATGAAAGTGAATATCCCATTAGCCATAATTCAATTCTACCTCCATTTGTCTAGTGCCAATGTCAAGCCCTGCTAACACGTATATGTACCCAGGCTTTTCAAAAGTGTTCAAAATAATAAATTTTAATTGAGATTTTGGATCGTTTTTTTTATGACCCAACCCACCACATCCGACCCGAAAAACTGGGCTTTGATTTGCCAACCTGACCCAATCCAAACCAGACGATTTAAAACTACTGCCTCACATGTAAAAAAGACGTTTTTACTATCCTCATGTTAAAACTGTGTTTAATGACTTGATGAAGGTCAGGCCTGACCAGCACTGTTTGGTTCTACTTTAGTGAACGTGATTCAGAAAAAAACAGGTCTCAGTACGGACCAAGGTCCAGTTCAGTTTATGGGCCTAGTATGAAAGCTACTTAGTAACAGTTGTTATAAGACACAAAGAAAAAACATAAAAGAGGAAAATAAGTTAAAGAGATCCGCTGGTTACGGGTCGACCCCCCCGCCTCACGAGTACCTACGAGGTGCAGTGTCTTGCCCAAGGACATAACGACTTTATATTTATGAACCCGCGTTGTTCCCCAGCTCACCTAACCTGCCCTGCCTGTTTGTTCATCCATTTATGTTATTTTCACGCTAGATAGGATACATGCCAAATTCACTAACACGCTAATGTTGTTAATTAAGGCCAGTGAGGGTTTGAGATTTAGTAGTTTTTAAACTTAAGGATGCCTTGATAGGGTCTGTGGTATGTTGATAAAAGATGGTATTGTGATATGATGTTATGAGGCTCTGCTAATCTGGGAAGATGGTTGAATCGTGATACAGTGCATTTATTTAAGATCTGTATATTATTTTTTTTTAAATTGTATGCACATTGAATTTGTAGTTTAAAGGTTTTTCTGAAGACACTGATAGCAGATCACAGTATCAGAATAACGAGCAGCGGTCTGAAGATAGAACTGAAGAACACAAATAGCTGTGAATATGCTGTGAATTTTGAAAGCTCCCTCACATTATTCCTGATAGAGTGTAGTTCTTGATAAATAAATAATGTTTCAACCAATCAGAGCACTCCTGTCCTGTGGAAGGGTGTCTCTAAAACAAAAACCCTTATAATACAGCCCACAGCAGAACTCAGATTCTCATTTTATGACTTCTGGTATGCTGTACTATTGACTGTGTGTTTATTTTTGCTCAAATACAAAGTCAAAATATCAGGTACTTCAGCTTTAAGAGATTCTAAAGTAAAGATTGTACAATTATAATGTGAAAATATCTTTAAGGGAGCATATCTCTTTAAAATAAGCTACGCATATAATATCATCACATGATATGAATGAAAATAAACCAGTCACATTGGATAGCCTTAACTTATGGCTACCAAGATGCTGTCCCTTCTGTCTTGCCCTCGCTAGAAGAGACTAATCCACAGAAAAACACCCTTTATCCAGAAACCACGTATAATATAGATTTTAAAATAACAACATAGGAAGGCTTCACGTGAAAATTACAACAAAGAAAACCCCGTTTAGCCGGTACCCTTTTCCGTTCGGCAGCATCGCCTCTCGTTCGTCCGCCTCTGCCTCCAGCTCTACGGTTGTGCGCTGCTGCTCTGTGGCCGCCCTTCGTGCGTCCTGCTGCGTGTCCAGCTCGGGCTCGGTGGTCATGCGGGCGATGGAGATGGACGGACTGCGGTCAGGTGCAGCCCCGCTATCCGGTCGCACATGCTCCTGGACCAATTCACCGGCGACCATGATGCTACCGGCCGCTACTGACGATTCAAAACCAGGAAGCGCGGTCAAAAACGCGTTTCCCCATTCACTTAACCCCCGATAGACTGTTTCTAATCGGTAATAACATGTCTGTAGTTGATTCAAATGTTTTTTAAAAATTCAATCCAAACATTACTACGCCCTTTTGTCGCTTCCGTATGCGCCTGCCCGCTCGCATGTCTGGTCTTGACGCGTCTGGGTAAAAGCCCCGTATCCTTTTAGCCCAAAGAGCCTTCCGATGTGCCGCAGCCAATGACAGGGCGGCTCAGGCTCGTATTATAACCAGCCTCTGAGCGCGTGTGGGTCCTGTGTGTGCGTGAGTGTGGACCGAGCATGACGAAACAACTCTGGATCACACATGGTCCACATTGAAGAAGATTGTTGCCAATTTGCAGTGGTGGGTAGAGTAGTCAATAATTCTACTCAAGTAAGAGTACCATAACTTCAAAATAATGTTACTCAAGTAAAAGTACTCATTCACATAATTACTCAAGTAAGAGTAGAAAAGTACTGGTGAAAAACTACTCGAGTACTGAGTAACTGTTTGAGCGTAGTGTCAGATTATTTCTTTAAGTTCGTTGTAATCTGGAAAAGTAATAAAAGCATAATAAACAGATTTTAATATTTTAATAAAAGATCAATTAAAAACATAAATACTATTTTAAAAAATGAAGGCACAAGGAACAGTATTTCTACACCATCACATTTTTCACATAAAGCTGTTCTTACATGACACACAGAGGTAGTAAAAGTACTCTTACTCTTTCTAGATTCACAAGATTTTACTCAAGTAAGAGTACAGTTACTTCAAAATATGATTACTCAAGTAAAAGTAAAAAGTAAAGCAGTAAAGCTACTCTATGGAGTACAATGTATTTAAAGTGTAATTGAGTAAATGTAACTGAATAATTGTAACTGATTACAGAAAAGTCGGCCAATGTTAATATTTAGGTTTAGAAACAAATAAAAGCCAATTATTTTTACTACATTTTGGCCCTATTTATGGATTAGTTAAAGTGGTTTAATTTTCTCTATATAAAAACAGAAAAACAAAGCCAACCAAAACCGGTATCGGAATCAAGATTGGCCAAACTGAAATTCAACTATGCTATAGTAACACAATCATGTAGGCTTGTTGTCATTTCCCGGCCCTAATCCCATCTACATGCTCTATCTCTTCTCAGTTCAAATGGTAACCTGATAGTGTGTGTAACTACCTCCATATGCTGAGGCTCTAATAGGCTACATGTAATCCTAATCTGACCCAGACTCTGCGGCAGACTAAACCAGGTCTGAACCATTCATTCACATATTGATTTGCATCTGTGGTGTTTTCACTGAGCCACTTTGTCAAAATGAATACCACAGAAGTTTTTAGAAGTAGAAGTACCAGTGGCATTTCGTTTTTGAGTTAACGCATTCACACGAACAATCTGCACACGCGGACCAACGGGATTCCATAATATCATCGTTTTGCCAATATAACTAGACATATCCACGTACAGATAACGTGTAAAAGCCATTGTTAATGTGAAAGTGTTGTTTTTAAGTGTCTCTCAGGAAGATCAGGTGACCCTCTGTAACCTCCAAACAACAGGAGGGAGGTTTCACTCTGTCTTCTTTTCACAAACCAAATATTATTCTATAAAAAGCTAGTATTACTTTCTATTTTTCCTGTTTTAGGGACACTAGATAATATATTTTTCTACATACACACATTTAGTCCCTCCCCTCAGACTTTGTGGGATAACACATTGACCAATAGTAGTGGAGTTTTACTTTTGTCCCTCCCCTGGCCTCATAATAGAACAGGGTCAGATTGTTATAATTTTAGTTTTTAACTTTGTCTAAGTTTTAAGGAAACTTACAGAATATACCTTATTATTAAATATCCTATTATTATATAAATATATTTTATTAATTTTTTTTAATTTTTTTTATTTTTCCAATTTCCAAGTCTTCTCATGTCATAAAGCAAAACCTACCAAGCAAATGTTAAATTTATACCAAAAGTTACTCAAGAAAATGTATGTTTATAGCCGCCTCCTCTGCTAATGGAGCGTGGTGAGTCATCACTGTAACCCTACCCATCTTTGACAGGTGCTTCTTCAGTTTCCTGTTGCTATAGAATCCTCATCACAAACTGCCCTCAATAAACAACACCAGCAACACCCTAACTACCCCTTCATCCATTTGACCTGCTCCTGTCTGCTCCTGTCTGCGCCGCTGAATGATCATGGCCCTTCGTGATGACCAGGTATGGTGTATGATTACCAATGGCCTTGAATACTAAGTAAATTTAATGTTTCCAGGTTTATATGAGTGAATAGTTGTCTGTCAGTGTGTGTCTTTCACTGTGTGACTTTCTGGCCATTGTTCAGGATGTACCCCACCAAGGCCTATAGTTGCTGAGATATAAAAAATACACAGTAATCTTCTCGTGTAGCCACAGCTGCCCTGGGACAGTCTGGCGGAAGTGTGGCTGCCATTCTGTGCCTACGGGCTCTCCGATCACACAGCCACATTCATTCATAGGGAAGGTGGGTTAAGTGTCATGTGGCCTGTGATTTGAACCACCGACCCTCAGGCTGCAGGGCTTACCCCAGTAAAAAAAATCAGATCAGAAAAATATTACTTGGTGTAACTGCATTCTTAGTTAAAGTACATTTTTTCAGGAAATCAAGTAATGTAAGCCTAATACATAAATCTACATTCATCAAAACCACTTACTTTTTTGCCGTGAAGGTCTGCTAGAATGAATTCTTGTGTGAAATGCAGTTTGTGTGTTTACCAGGCGCTACTGGAGTGTAACCTCCACAGAGAGACATGGTGTCAGGTGGAGGGAGGTCCACAGCAGGCCTGGGACAGAGCTCAGCGAAGACACTATAAAAAGCACCTCCAGACCAGCTCCACACTGGTTCACGCTCTGAAGAGTCAATACCAGAAGAAGAGCTCACGTCTGGACACACCCGCCCCGCTACCCCTGGCACAGAGACGGCACTATGAAGACACATGTAAGAGGAAACTATAGATACAGCATGTTTGGATGGAATGGGTTTATTTGAGTTAAAGGTCCTATATTCGGCAAAATTTACTTTTCTAAGCTTTTAACCATGTTCTAAAGTTGTAATTAATTATGTAGAGCTACAGTCCTCTCCAAGAGCTGAAAACAGATTCACAATGGGATTCACCTATAAGTGTTGTCACAAATAGGGGTAAACCACAAGGTGCTCCAGCTCCTGCACTGTCAACAAATGCACCCAAAGAAAACCATTGTTGCCACCATTATATAACAACATATCTGATTGGAGAAGATGTGTTTGGCTTTGAGGGTGTCCCCCGAAAACCAGAACAAATGGTCTTAAAGTGACAGGTGTCTAATCTGAGTGTTTTTCATGAAGTCCAAGTAGGAGCTGCACAAAACAGCTTGTATTTTGTATTTTGTATTTTTTCATAGTAGTTTACTATCTACTAAAATAGTAAAATAAATGTATCTAATAGACTGGAAATGTGCAACAAAATCTTGATTTATCATGTAGATCATGTTGATCATTCCTTTTTTCACTGGCAGAGAATTTAGCTTGAAATAAAAAACTAAAATCAGGCCTAAATTCACAGATGTATAAAAACTAATATTTAGAAAATTATTTTTTATTTATAATTTATATATAATGCTTTTCATCGTAATTGAATCCGGGCAGGTCAGTGTAAACTCCATTACTGGACCACTAACTAGCATCAGTGTGTGCTCACAAACAGAGCTGCAGACGAACCTGTGGAACCAATTTGCCAAGTGTCCTTGTTTACACTGATCTGATCTGGGTTAGGGCTACTACTATTTTAATGTTCCCTAACCAGGCTTTGACCTCTGACCTCCCCTACATGTAGAGAGTGGAGGGACTTCATTTGAGAGATTCTGAGCCTGATGTTCATTGATCCATTGAAAGTGTGTTATGGTCTTCAGTGTGGACTGTTTACAAAGCACCAAACTCAATCCAGTTCAGCGTCTTCATAATATGTAACTGTCTGGAAAAGGAGAAAAAGATCCGGCAAAGACTTTTTGAGTTATTCCATTCACAGTTTAGGTAATTAGTTCCCAGCTACTGCCCCCTGCCTTGTGCCCATCCCCACAACAATACCAGCTGGACAGCCTCCGTACCCTCCTTATTTTGAAGGAGCACCCTTTCCACAGCCTCTATGGGTCCGACACAGCTACAGCCAGACCTAGTTTCATTTTGTGTTAGGAATAAACATAAACATACAGCCGCAGGTATGAGAAGAATGAACTCTATAAAGGGTAGGGAATTGAGGGAAATCATCATGTATAGCATCTGTCCAAGTCGCTCAGCTCAACAGAGGCTAAAAAAAAAAAATATGCATCGGGCTGGTCTTTTCCATCGACATGGTAAGATCTGGAATATTCTTGTTTTATTTTTGCCTTGTGTCTGACATGATGAGACCTGGATAAAAGCTGGGGCTGGATGGAGGCGCAGATGTGGAAGTTGGGTCATGTCCTTCACTCCCATTGGCTGAAGGTGCTCCACAGTAACTACAGTGATACTAATCCCACCTGTTTGCAACATTATGGTCTGTGTTATTGAACTAGCCTCGGGCCCAGCCATCAAGCACAATACAGCATATATGCAACTGGGGTTAAACACTGACTGTTACAACGAAAAATAGAGGGGGTGTCTGTTTTCATATAAAACGTATAATATAGCACTCTCCCCTGCTTTTAGAGATGACTCCGGCAGCTTGTACTAAAATGTAGTAATGTAATATAAGAAAATGACAGGCCTCTCTCAGTGGCCTGACTAAATACTTATATATATGTATGGACAGTTAGACATGATGCAAGACTATATTTATTAGCCATGTCACTTAAATAAAAAAAACAACAACATAAAAACCATGATTTTTTTTCCATCTAAAGCCATTTACTGTGGCAACCTAAGAATGCACACAGATGTTTACATCCAATATAAAAGAAAAAAATATAACTGATTTTTAAGTATGTATATTATTTTGACAATTTTGGATATGTCCAGTTTCAATACAACTGAATTGGAAATGTTTTGACAGTTTTCTAATACCTCTCTGTAGTAAACTAGTTTGAGTTTTATCCTTAGCGAACATTTGCAGTCATGTGCATGTACGCATTTTGTAAAAGTTATTGCTTGTTCTTTTGTTGCTTTTCAGATAAATCTCACCTGGTTTAGACTTCTGCATCGGGGACACTCTCAACAATTTTACAACAGTGATACTTAGAAGAAAGATGGTACAGCAGCAGAAGTCCACACCAGGGCCACTTTATTAGGTACAGGGTCTACCTAATAAAGTGGCCCTTCAGTGCTGGTTGAGCTTAGTGAAAAGTACATGAGCGTTTTGTGTTGTCACATATTGAACAGTGTCTGTGGAGATTCCTTTGACCTGAGCAATGTACTGACAGACCAGGCTGATGTTACAAGGCTCATTCCTCTCCTAAAAAAAACAAAAATATAAATGAATAAAGATTTGAAGCACATGTGATTTTGTTATGTTGATTTTGATGTAAATCTTTTGATGGACATACGTGTTTGTTGAGGCCTAAAGCTGGAGAGTCAGTTTCTAAACAGATATGCTCCAGTGGAATTTGCTTAATCAACTTGACTTTCTGCAAATACAAGAAATGCTAATTCATTTTTACAATTATACACATTACATTTTGGTATAATTACATTTTAAACAGGAAATGGTACAATGGTAAATTCAATTTTTAAGCATTCACAATTCCTTCACTGGTCTCCGCCATATTGAAAGGTCAAAGCTCTGTGATATTTCCCATAATTCCCACAGCACATGAAAGCCGGACTATCAATATAGCTTGGCATATGATCCAAAAAGTGTAATAACTGGGTAAATTTACATAATCTGAAATAGGCAGATGTTTTAAGTTATTGCAGGATTTTAATTGGCATCCTTTCTCTTAGGAGAAGGTCTGCTAGATTTTGTCACATGTTAAAAGCAATAGTTATTTATTTTCCTATTTTGATTTATTTTTGGTCAAATTAAACTCTTAATGCTGCAGTGCCTGATATTTTGTATCTGAACAAAAATAATTACACTGTAGCAGTCAAAGGAAGAAGGCTGGGAACTGATGATTCAATGACTCTTTAATGGAGCTTTAGGCGGGTCATAAACCAACGTAAGAGCTGGTACAAAACAAAACAATAATAAAGACAATCAGTGATCAATAACTCACTTTAACTTATATTTGCATAACTGATTATCTTAGCAAATAACGTTTTACATTTATAATCAAGGTTAGCTAAACACATCCATGACACAGAATACATATATAAATGATAACTAACCTTGTTTCCCTTTCGACCATAGTCTCTGTGCCTTGTGTAACGTATTGTGTATCAATTTCGTTACCGTTAATATACACACATACTTCCGCTTACACAGGAAGTGACCAAAATAAAAGCATTTATACCATAACCATACTTTATCATATTTGCTTGACTTTCCTGTCCTTTACATACACAGTCAATAGTACAGCATACCAGAAGTCATCTGAGAAAAAAATGTGACTCTGAGACCCTCTGTGGGCTGTATTATAAGGGTTTTTGTTTTAGAGAGCAGGGACACTTCACACAATTCCACAGGACAGGAGGGCTCTGATTGGTTGAAACATTCTTTATTTATCAAGAGCTACACTCTATCAGGAATGTGAGGGAGCTGATGTTTTATTTCAAAATTTACAGCTTATTCACAGCTATTTTTATTTTTTAATTCAAAGAAAGAAAGAAAAAGCCAACTTCAGACTGCTGCTCGTTATTCTGAGATGTGAGACCGTGATAGAGTGTGGGGAAGGAGAGGAAGAGGAAAGGCAATCTCTTTTTTGTTTCCTACAGATATTGTGAGGCTGATATTTTAATAATAATAATCTTGCTCTTTGCTATGCCGATCTTAATCATGTTTAAAAGTTCAGTGAAAAGGTGACTGTGATACTGACCTGTGGATTTGTGCAGACGGCCGGTGGAAAAGAGAGGAAGTACCCAGCCTTTACTGCGTCAAACGCCACTGAAAGTTTACCAGCGAAATTATGAAGAAGAGCTTGTGTAATACCTGAAAGAATATATTCTAAAATCATAAACACAAAATGCATTTAGTCAAAAGCTCCTAAAATCAGTCAAACCAAACCCACTTTGTTCTCTCATAGTCGCGATGGTGACTTTAGCCGCTGAGCGAGAGTGGACATTCCTAAAAACAAAATGATGACATGATTTATAATAACTTGTGAGATATTATTTCAACAGGGCTTGCTTATTTTTAAACCCAAACTGTTACAAAAAAACCTTTCCCAAAAACGCAGGTCATGAGCTTAAAGTGACACCATGTAACTTTTGTCCTCTAGATGGCAGTATTGTCAATGTGTTGTAAATAACCCAACATGGTGCCACCATTGTATGACTTTACATTTAGTTTAGTTTAGTCTTTTATTATCCTGTTTGTTATTACTGATTATGACAAGAAATAAATACCGTATTTTCGGTACAAAGCTCCGGGAGTCAGGAGCGTCGCGGAGTAATACATACCGGTACTATGCTTCACCGTAACAAAGGCAGGAATCATCACTGAACTGCCAGGTAACAGCCACGATACAGACTCGGATAATGACGAGGGGGATCCGGGCATGCTGGATGCCGTAATCGCCAAACTGTTTAACTCGGACAATGAAGATGAAGAATTTGAGGGATTGAAGGAATAAACTGAAAAAGTGACTGTATTGTGTTGTATGTTATGTGTTATAACTGAATACATTTAAGTTATTGTGAATACGCTAACGTTTGATTTAACGGTATCAGACTGTGTTTTTTTATGTGTTACAAATGAACAAGGTTGAAAGTTATTGTGAATACATTTAATAAAGTTTGACTGACTGACTTGTCTGACTGTTTTTTTTCGCTTAATGTGCCTTATATCTGAAAAAATTTCGAAAATAGACCATTCATTGACATTGCGCCTTATAATCCAGTGCGCCCTATAGTGCGGAAAATACGGTACCTATTTTGGGATCCTATATATGTATGGGGAGAGCTTTGGCGAGGAGCTTTTGAGAGGAGCTTGAGACATGATGATTAATGACAATTAAATAATCAACAAATTCATGAATTGATGCACTTTTATTAAGCCAATAATCCTGCTGAACGTAAACAAATCTCATGAATTACATTAATAATGTTAATTATTTAAATGTCATTAATCGCAGAAGTACCAAACTCAATCCAGTTCTGTATCTTCATGATATGTACCTGTGTGCAAAAGTTGAAACAGATCCGCGTTCACAGCTTCCATGTGGTTTGGTTAACCATATAAAAACCCTTAGAAATCACACAATGTCTGATTAAGACAGTTGTGGCAGACACCTTGCTGTCGGGGACGACAGTGTGGACCTGGTTTTATTATTATAGTATTAGTGACCAGGACCATTACTCCCTGTATCTGTCCAACCACACACAAAATTTACAGAGCAACGACTGTAATTTCCTGCCCCCCCCAGCTCTTATTAAAATGTATAGGGCTATAGACTGTTGTGATGGCACCTGCAACCCAAAGACAACTGATATTATAGAAACTGTTGAGATGGATGAATCGGACTCCATCAAAGCCCCAAACACTAATAAACAAATCCATCATCCATACATCATACTAATGCCATGCCAATACAAGTTACTGGTTGTCAATACACAAATAGAAACAACTCTTGCTATCGATGGACTGAAAAGTACAACAATGGAACGCAGCCCCCACTTCCCGATGTATTGAGCCTGTAATCTTTTGACAATTTTCCTTCTTGAAGCATCCGGGAAAGATTTAAGCCAACACTCTGGCTTCTTAGGAATGCAAATATTCTCCTAAAAGACAATACCACACACATTTACACCAGCCTGTCCCATGACAAAAAACCTCTCCCATTTGCATAAAACATTAAGCCTAGCAAAATGATGGCACCTGACAGTTGGTAGGAGGAACATGGGCCCAATCGTTCCAGTCAAACCACGTTCTTTCAAGTCCCTCTTTGTGAACACTGTCACCCATAATCCTTTTCTTTTTTTTTGGTTTTCACCCCACTCCCAGTCACCTCCCACAAATCCAATAAGTTGCCCTTAATTCAGGTTTCTCCTTCCCTCCCCTGCACCTTGGAGATAGGGGCATTGTGACGGAGGCTTGCCAGGCGGTGCATTTTCTAGCCGAATTAGCTATGCTGTGATTTCGTATTATGGAAGCTAAATGTTTGTCTTGTAATGCAATTAAAACGTGGATGAGAAGTCGCCCCCACGCAACCCCTTTGCCATTGTGCGTAGCTTTTAATACACTTTTTTTGTGCGTACGCCATTTATCGCCCCCCATGTTTATGACCCCTATGGGACCCTGGACACACTTACTTTGGCAGAGAGCAATGAAACTTGGTACAGTGATTCTCCACAGTGTACCCAACATAAAATATTATTATGACCCCCCCCC